>CM040243.1:252979846-253282061 GCA_022545495.1 Chrysanthemum lavandulifolium | reverse complement strand
AAATACCTCAAATCGATAGAGGTGGTATGAGAAGATGGCGGTGGCGCGGTTGTGGTGGTGAGCGACGGCGGGCGTAGTGAGAGACGATGGTGCGTCGTGAGAAGATGGTAGCGTTTGTTTGTTTGATGCGTTTTTTTTATTTAAGTGAGAAGATGGTAGCGTTTGTGTATTTAAGTGTAAATTTAATCATAAATGTTTTTAAGTGTTAATTTAAGTGCTTGTTTGTTTAAATTAAATGTAAATATTTTTACTTATTAATTTATTTAAATGTAAATTTAATTATATCAAAGTTATTTAGATAAATGAGAAAAGTAAATAATATAACAAAATCTTACGAATAATCAGTATGTGTTAAATTGTCAGTGTATTTATATCATATTGGAAAAGATATATAACTTTAGTATATAATATTGATCCATTGTCGTTTTTTAGTTAGCTTTTAAATTGAACAAGTTTAAATGTACTTTTTTTATTTGAAATTTTCGTAATAATGTAAAAGATACATGATTTTGGTATATAATACTGATGCATTCATTTTAATTATTCACCTTGCGGATATTTAAAAAAATCTCGATTAATTTAATAACCATTGTTTTAAATCAATATTTTATAAATCGGTGTGGCGTCTTGGCTCTAATTTGAAATTTAGCCTGACCACTAATATTTGGTTTTTAAAATTTAGGGGTTAGGGTTTATGTGACCACTGTTTTTCGTCTCAATATTTTATAAATCAGTGACCACCAACCTTGGTCTCTAATTTGAAAACCTAGTTACCACTAATTTTTCGTCCTTAAAATTTAGGGGTTAGGGTTTATGTGACCACTGTTTTTCGTCTCAATATTTTATAAACCAGTGACCACCAACCTTGGTCTCCAACTTAGAAACCCAATGACCATTACTTTTTTGTCTTTAAACTTAAAATACCTTTTTCGATAGTGACCACCACTTTTGGTAACTTACTATTTCACTGAAAAATGTTAGATTTACGATTTTAGAGACTATGTGACCCTTATTTGTCGTCACCAATACTTGTCATTGTGACAACTAAGTGACCACATTTTGTAACGGTCACTAATTTTGTGGCAATGACGAAAATGCAGTGACGCCAATTATATTGGTGACTAGACTATGATAATAGAGACCGAAGCATGAGTGGTGATGAGTGTGTAAATCTCATCGTTTTGTCTCATTTAAAGCTGAGAAACATCCGAAAACACTCGAAATGCATCAAATGATAAAAATATCACAAATAAGTGTTTTATGTGTTTTAAATGCAAAATATCAAAATCTGGTGAAAACGTATCAAGTTTGCATAATTGGCGCTTTAGTCCCCAGTTTCAAAAGTTGTCAAAAGCAGTCCACGTAAACCTAAATAAAGAAAAATATCATTTCAAGTCCCTAGAGTTCATGAGTTGTCAAAATTGGTCCTTGAGATTTAAAATTGCAAATTTACAACTTAGGTCCCTAAACTTTCAAAAATGTCAAGTTTGGTCCCTGGAAGTTTGAAAATGTCAAAAATAGTCCTTGTACTATTGAAACTTATCAATTTTGATCCCTTGAAACAACTTTGGGAAATTGGCAGAAATGGTCCTTCAAAAAATCAGAAATTGCATTTTGGTCCTTATCATTAATAAACCAAGCCTTGTCAAAATCCATTGTGACCCCTGCCATTACAATTGTGACCCCCTGCCATTACCTGTTTTGGACCCCTAGTCAAACCCACCAGTCAAATCCTTCTCCCGCCCACCTATTCACCTTTCTTCACCAAGTTGCCCTGCAACTCTCACCCATCTCCCATCACCCCAGGCCTTATTCCTTCCCCCTCATCATCACAAAACACCACAATTAATGCCACCCCCCCGTTGCAAATTCAGAAGCACAGAGGTCAAAACCATCTTTTCCCGCCAAAATGATCCAATGGCCAAAATGAGCTCAAGACATCCAATGGCTGAGATTTTTAGTGGGATTTGTTCAGAGGACACGTGGAATGCATATGGGTGTATAAAAGAAGAAAGGGAAGCAAGAGATAAAGCAGTACTTAGTTTTTAAATTTAATGTATGTCGTTTTTTCTTAAAATGTCTTAATTAGCTCCTAAATTTGTAACTTTAAGCTTTATGGTACTAAAACTAAGTTGTTTAATCATTGTACTCACTTTCAAATATCAATTCAAGGTTTTCATAAAGTTCTGTTTTATCATTCAACGTTGAAAATCGGTTGTTATGCTTCTATGCTTGGTGATCCAAGAAGCTTATTTGTAACTTGAACAAGCTTACTTAAGCTTATTATAGCTTTTAGTAAGATCTAACTAAGTTTCAAGCAACTTTGGTGTATGGTCAACAAAAGTCAAACCGAGAAGAATTATTGGTCAAACAAAGAATGGAAATGGTTTATGGTGTTGCGAGCTTGGATTTGGGTTGGAATTAGCTTAGGATAGTGTAGTTTTGGGTTCGTATAAGCTACATCATTCTTTGGACACTTGTGAGTGTTGTTCTCATTTCATTTTTATTCGGTTTGCGGTTTGTGTTTGTGTTTGAACTGTGATCATTAAACCTCTTAAACTGTTTAACTAGTTGTGATTAGGGTAACTAAAATCAGTTTAAGTGATTAGCATAAGCTAATTCATTAATCAGCTCAGTTAAGATTGCAAAACAGTTAATATAATGGTGTTTGGATGAGTTGCTTGTTTAAGCTTAAGCTTTGGTTATTGTTTAATACCTGTCTATGTAGTCTAAGTTAGGTTCACTTGAACCATTTTAGTCATCAAATATCATTTGTCCACTCTCAAAGTCAAACTCACCTTTAATCTGTTCTAAGTTCTTGTCTGTTGAAAATTTGTGATATCAAAAACTTGTTTTGTGTTTAGAAATCATAGATATAGATTGCATTAAGCTTATTTCATCATAATACAACATAATCAGTCCATAAATTAGTTTCAAAGTTCATCTTGGTCAAAGTTTCACAACTGCTTCAAAAGTCAAAAAAAATGAAAAAGTCATTTTCAACCAACCTGAGATGATTTTTCATTGATTCAGTTTTGGGCCAAATCAAGTAAAACTTTGGGTTTTATAAGTTCAGTTGGTCTAGTTTCTTATTATAATTTTAGTTGAATTTTAGTAATTTTGTATAAGCTTAAAAATGGCTTATCAAGTTGAGCTTATTTGCCCTGTGCATTGACTCAGTATTCACTGAGTCTGCACAGGGTTTGTGCAGGGTTGTCAAAAGCTCATTTGAGCTTATTTTGGTTTCATTCTTGGTCTACAACTAGCTAGCCAGGTCTTCTTGAGAGTCCAACTTCTGGTTTTCAATTCCAGCTTATTTGGTAGCTTATTCTCTAGCTACAAGTGGTAGCCAAAATCTGTTTTCAACTTTTAAGCCAAATCATAGCAGTGTGTAATTTAGAGGTTTAGAATAGTTGTAATCAGTTGCATTTGAGTAGTTTCAACTTATTATAGCTTCTGTATCAGTTTGGTGCCCATTTGGTACCTTTGGCTTATACCAAGTGCTTATTTATAAGCACTTGTAACTGCAGTTTCATATTCTACCACATAAGCCACTGTTTTATATTTTCTTAGATTCATTATATTAAATTAGACTTTTCCTAATTTTCATATTTTTCTAGGTCGGTTGCTATTTTTCCTTATTTAAAACAGGTTTTTAGGTAATTTTAATTAGCTTTTAATACAATTAATTGAGAAAAGTTTCAAAAAATAAGTTTTCAATTTTATTAGGTTAAGATAAATATAAAAGTCAAAAAATATTTTCCAGATTTTTCATAGTTTAATTTGTAATTTTAGCAATTTAATTAGTTAAAAATAGTTTTTAATTCATAGAAAATAGGAAAATAATCAGAAAAATATAAAAATAGTTTTGAAAATTCTCTTTAGTTATTTTAGATTTTTCCAAGTCATAATTTCATTTTTCTAGCTTTATTTCATATTTTCTTGTATTTTAGGCTATTATTAAATAGTTAAAATTAGTTTTTAATTAATAATAATTAATTAAATAGTTATAAAAATAATTTTCTTTTTCTAAAAATTTTCTTTTATCATTAGGTTTGTAAAAATGTCATTTTCATATTTTTAGGATAAATATTGTTTAAGTTTCACAATTTCTTACGTCACGTAGTTTTTTTAATTTTAGTTTATAAAAGAAAAATCAAAAACATAAGTTTAAAAATAGTGATAGCGTTTATTTAATATAGTTTATCTTTTTAATTTCCTTTAATTTGCATTTAAGCCCCTGTAATTTGTAAACTTTCTCTTTAGGTATAATCAATCAATATCTCTTTTTCCGTTCAAATCCTCTCGATCACTACACGTTTGACTATTCTCGCACAGCTCGTTGGGACTTAACGACCTGGGGAAACACTATACTCTCCTGATCTTCATTGCATTTGTGTCTGAACTGTTTTAAGTTTCTTACGGTTGGCCATTCACAAGTGGCTAGCTTGTGAGAGAAAACTTGACGGTTTGGCACCTTGTGTCTGAACTGCTTTTAAGTTTCTTACGGTTAGCCATTCACAAGTGGCTAGCTTGTGTGAGATAACTTGACCGTTCGGACCGATCAAATTTTGGCGTCATTGGGGAGGCAGTGCTAATTATCTTACGCTTAGCAGTTAGTGATTTGAATATTCACTCCTTGTTCATACCATCTATCTATATCTATATATATATTCTTATAAAAATCCAAAACCCAAAACATCCAAAAGCGTATAAAACACAAAAATATTTTCCTTTTGTTTCTATATATGTATCAAAAATAAAAATACAAAAAGATTTGTCGTTTTCTTTAATAATAACAACATAAAAGATTACCACGCAAACCAAGGCAACAGACTACCTAACTGAAGTACGACCATAATAAGTTCCCGAACCAAAGATTAAAACTTGCCTTTGTGTCCTTGTAAGTGGTGTACCTTTTTCAAAGAAGCCATTCATCTTGTGATTATTGGTTTAAGTTCACTGTTGTTTTGCCTCGATATTGTTTTAATTGGATTTGTTGTTATATATACTTGTCAAAACCAGAAAACCCAAAAAGATTCTTCTTACCCCATTTTCACCATTTTCATAATTCCCATTCCTTTCCTTAACTCTGAGATCTCTTAGAGTTAACTCTAGTGTATGCGCACTCGCTCTTCTAGGTCTATAAGCCCATTTCGTGAGCTTGTCAGGATTCCAAGAAGGCGTATCCATAGACTTTCTGCTCCATCAGTCGGATCTGAGATCCGGACTGCTCACACTACTTCCGTTGTCATGGCGGAAGAACGTCCTATGTGTGAGCTTCTCCAGGCACCCATCGACGGGTATGGAGATGCTATTGTTATCCCAGCCATTGTGGCTGAAAATTTTGAACTCAAGACCGGGTTCTTGAATCTTGTAACCTCAAGTCAATTCTATGGTTTTGAGCGGATGATCCTCATGCTCATATTCGATGGTTTAACAAGATTGCATCTACCATCAAATACAAGAATGTCCCTACAGATCTTTGTTAAGCTTCTTCATTCCCATTTTCCTCGAGGGCAAGCCGGTTGGCTTGAAAAACAACCCCTAAATCAATCGAAACATGGGAAGACACGGTGAAGAAATTTGTAAACGATTTTTATCCACCTTCCAAAACCACGAGTCTTAAAATGAAATCATCAAGTTTACACAAAATTTGATGAACCCTTCATGAATCGTGGGATCGTTTTAAGGAGTTGCTCATGAAATGTCCTCACCACGGTTTCTCCGAGTTGATGCAACTCGATACTTTCTATAATGGGTGAGTCAATCGATCAAGATTCTCTCAATTCCTCCACTGGAGGAAATTTCTTGAGCAAAGCTGCCAAAGAAGCTTTAACAATAATTGAAAACAAGTCTAAAGTCCGCCTTGCATCGAAGCAAACCGGTTGTTTCCCAAGTCGGTGTTGGTCCTTCTTCTTCATCACCCATGAGCCAATCTAGCACGATGCTAAGATTGACAAACTCACTGAAGCAATTCAAGCTTTGGTTCTCTCAACCAAAAGAAAGTTTCTTTCCACAAACTTCACCTCCTTTGAGTTAAGAAAGTGGAAGTCTGTGTTACTTGTGGTGGCCCCATGCCTATTACGATTGTATGGCCACCGAGGGTAACCTTTGAAGCAAATGCTTTGGGCGGGATTCCCGATTTCAGAGGCAACCAATATCGTGCTCCTATGGACCCGAACCACCGCCCTAACCACTACTGACCACTCGGTTTCAACCAAAACCAAAACCGTAATCAAAATCGAATAGACCAAACCAAGGTTTTCAAAACCAAGGTAATTTTAGTCAAAATAACGGTTTCAAAATCAAAGTCAAAACTTCCAACACCAAAGAAATTTTAATAGAAACCAAGGTCGGAAATTTCAACCACAGGTACTTTCATGGCAATAATCAAGGAAATTTTCAAAATCAATGTCCTAATCCAAACAATAGAGGCGAATTTTCTGTGCAAACTCAAGCCATTGTTCCAACTGGACCATCATCGATGAGTTGTTGAAACAATTCATGAAATCGAGAGGAAATGTATATGTTGTTGGTCGGCCGATTCGACATTAAGAAGTCTTTAAATGATCGACCCTGGGCTCGGTACTTTACCTAGCAACACGATCGCTAATCCGAAGGGCGATGCAAAGCGATCACAACCGAAGTGGTGCTTCAGTATGATGGACCCGCTATTCCTACTACCTCTTCTTCTTCTCTCCGAAGGTAGTGGAAAGTGAACTGAGGCGACAAAGGACAAGGAACTTCCTACTAAAAGCGAAAGTACCAAGAATGTCCATCCTCGGGTTGTCCGAAACCCAAATCCAAACACAGGTTGTTTTGAACCTCGGTTGGTAACCCCAAATCAAAACTTCTATTCCTTACCCATCACGTTTACATGAGCAAAAGCTCATGAAAAAGCCGGTCATCAAATGGAAAATTCTTTCAAATTTTCCAAGAACTACATTTGACATAAGCTTTATGGATGCCATCATCTTGATGCCCAAGTTTGCATCAACTCTCAAACACATGTTAAGCAATAAGGAAAAGTTGTTTGAAATGGCTAAAACTCCTTTGAGCGAACCGCCGTTAGCTTACATAAAGAAGCTTCCCGAGAAGCTTGGAGATCTGGAAAATTTCTTCTTCCTTGTGTTTTCCGGGAATGATTGAATGCTTTGCCCTTGCCGATCTTGGTGCAAGCATCAATCGATGCCTTATTCAAGATGGAAGAAACTTTCTCTTCGAACTTGTTCTACCGCATGACTCTTGAGCTTGCAGATCGTTCTATCTCGCGTCCTCTTGGCATCGCCGAGGATGTATTCGTGAAAGTAGGAAAGTTCCATTTTCCGGTGACTTTGTGGTTGTTGATTTTGATGCGATCCTCGGGTTCCTCTCATTGTTGGAAGAGGATTCACGAGAACGGGCCGTGCTCTCATTGATGTATTTGAGCAAGAAATCACGTTACGTGTGGGTAATGAAGTCGTTACCTTTAACCTTGATCAAACTTGAGGTACTCCTCAAATTATGATCTTGAATCAATTAATCGAGTCGATTTAATTGATATTGCTTGAGGAGTACTCTCGAGAGTTTCTTGGTTATCTTCATAATTACGTGAGTGGGGATTCCACCACATCTTCTCAACCAATCATTGCCGACTCTTCCCCTCTCACTCCATTTGAGGGAAGTGACTTCCATACGGAAGAGATCGATGAATTTCTCGCTATCGATGAATCAATTCACCTGAATTGATGGTGTTTATGATTCGGAGGAGATATCCTTTATCCGGAGCAATTGCTAAATGAAGATCCATTACCTTCACTCCTCCGAAGAGATCACGATTGAGGAAATCAAGTCGATACAAACATCTCGATGAATTTCCCGAGGTTGCACTTAAGGACCTACCTCCTCATCTCGAGTATGCATTCTTAGAGGTGATGATAAATTACCCGTCATAATTGCTAAGGACTTAACGAGGAGGAGAAGATCGCTCTTATAAAGGTCTTGAAGTCACACAAGCAAGCAATCGCTTGAAACTCTCCGACATTAAGGGTATCAACCACGAGTTTTGTACTCACAAAATCTTAATGGAGGATGACTTCAAACCAAGATCCAACATCGAGAAGGGTGAATCCTAAGATTCACGAGGTTATCAAACAAGAGGTTCTCAAACTTCTTGATGCCGGTTTAATTTACCCGATCTCCGATAGTCCTTGGGTTAGCCCAATTCATCGTGTTCCAAAAAGGGTGGCATAATCTGTTGTCACAAATGAAGAAAACGAGTTCCAACTCGATTGGTTACGGATGGCGTGTGTGCATTGACTATCGCAGTTAAACGAAGCCACCAGAAGACCATTTTCCTCTACCCTTCATGGATCGGATGCTTGAGAGATTAGCGGTGAGCGAATACTATTGTTTCCTTGATGGTTTCTCGGGTTATTTCAGATCCCCATTGATCCGCCGGATCAAGAAAAGACCACATTCACACGCCCATACGGAACTTTTGCCTCAGGACGTATGCCTTTTGGCCTATGTAACGCTCTGCACGTTCCAACGATGTATGATGGCAATTTTCCACGACATGATCGGGAAACAATGGAGTGTTTATGGATGACTTCCGGTCATTGGGGACTCATTTCGACATGTCTCTCCATTTAGATAAAATGCTCAAAAGGTGTGAAGACACCAATCTTTGTCTAAATTGGGAGAAGAGCCACTTATGGTCAAAGAAGGCATAGTCCTTGGCCATAAGATTTCAAAAGCAGGATTGAGGTTGATAGAGCAAAAGTTGATGTTATTGCTAAATTGCCTCATCCTACTACCGTCAAAGGTATTAGGAGTTTTCTAGGTCATGCCGGGTTTTATCGTAGATTCATACAAGATTTTTCCAAAATCGCTCGCCTATGACCCATCTTCTTGAAAAGATGTTCCTTTTATCTTCTCACACGAGTGCATCAAGCTTTTGAAACATTAAAGAAAAACTACGGGCACCCATTCTAGTTGCCCCGTTGGGATTTACCCTTTGAACTCATGTACGATGCAAGTGATTTTGCTATCGGTGCGGTCTTGGGGCAACGAAAAACCAAGCATTTCAATTATCCACGGAAGTAAGACTATGAGGCTCGAACCCATTACACCACTCAAAAAGAACTATTAGGCATGGTGTATGCTTGAGAAGTTTCGCCATACCTTATATTGACAAAATGCGTGGTGTATCACGGATCACTCGGCTCTCAAATATCTCCTTGCAAAACAAGATGCAAAGCCGATATTGCTCGTTGGGTTCTCCTCCGCAAGAATTTGATATCATTATACGTGATAAAAAGGAGGCGAGAACACAGTTTGCGATCATCTGTCCGCCTAGAAAACCCTCACGAGGATGTGTTCGAGAAAAGGAAATAAATGAAACATTTCCTCTCGAAACACTCAATGTGGTTTCTTTTCGTGGAGACTCTTCTACCCCATGGTTTCTTGACTTTGCAAACTACCATGCGGGTAACTTTGTGGTGAAAGGATGTCGTCCCAACAGAAAAACAAATTCTTTAAAGATGTAAAACATTATTTACGGGCGACCCTACTTATTCAAAATTTCTTGTGATCAAGTCATCGAGCGATGTGTGTTTGGTCGAGAAGCCAATGACATTCTCAAGGCTTGCCATTACGGACCTCTTGGGGACATCATAGCCCAACTACACCGCCAAGAAGGTGTTTGATTCCAGATTCTATTGGCCCGATTTATAAGGATGCCCATGAATTTGTCAAAACACATGGCGACGCTTGTCAGCGTCATGGGAATATCTATAAAGAAATGAAATGCCGCAAAACGCCATTCAGTGTGTGAGATTTTTGACATCCGGGAATTGACTTTATGGGGCCATTTCCTTCTTCTCATGGTAATAAGTACATACTACGGCCGCGTTGACTATTTGTCAAAATGGGTTGAAGCTAAGGCTTTGCCTACCAGCGATGCCCGAGTTGTTGTGAAATTCTTAAAATCTCTTTTACTAGGTTTGGAACTCCACGAGCTATAATCGATGATCGTAGTACGCATTTTGCAATGACCGGTTTGATAGAGTCATGCAAAAGTATGGTGTAACTCACCGTCTCTCTCTGCGTACCACCCCGAACAAGTGGGCAAGTGGAAGTTTCCAGCAGGGATTAAAATAATGCGGAGAGGACGGTTGGCGAAAACCGTGCCTCTTGGTCGGATAAGCTAGATGGCGCGCTCTGGGCCTTCCGTAAAACATAAAACACCCGTCGGTGTACTCCATACAAGCTTGTGTGCGGAAGGCATGTCATCTGCACGGTTGAGCTTGAGCACAAGGCATCTTGGGCCTTGAAACATGCCAACCGATATTCGACGGTGGTGATCACCGGAAAGTTCAAATGAATGAATTAAATGAACTCCGTGATCAAGCATCGAGAACTCTTTGATCTACAAAGAAAAGACAAAGAAGATTCATGACTCAAAATTAAAACCGCGTTTTCAACGTCGGTGATCGAGTCCTTCTTTTCAACTCAAGATTGAAGATTTTCTCGGAAAACTAAAATCCCAGTGCGGACCATTCACCATCACTAAAGTATTTCCATATGGAACCATTGAGTTATCTCAACCCGATGGTCCAAACTTTAAAGTGAATGGTCATCGATTGAAGCACTATTTTGGAGGACATTCCTCCCGTGATTGTCCGGATCTACAAACTTTCCCCATGAACCAATGAATGCGGGGATCGAGTCAAGCTAGCGACTCGGGAATCAAAACAAGATAGCATGCTACATGGGTTTTCACCGTGTGTACCACCACAGTGTGGGGAATTGCCCATTGTTGTATATAAGATTTTCAAAAAAAAAAAAAAAAAAAAAAAAATCTTGCTAAATAATGGCCGTAGTATTTCCTTTTACGTTCTATGTTTCGGCATAACCGTAGTACTTTGAATATTGAGGAAATATTCATTTCTAGTGTGGGGGAATTCTCACTAATTTTATCATGTAATTATACATGAATTCCCCGTTTTGGCCAAAATTTTTTTTTGGAGTAAGTGTTTTGCACTTACTCGACTTATGGTTATCGATCCGCCATAAACAAAAGGATTGGCTAATCCGAGAACAAACGGCTCTTGGTAAAGATATCTCAAATCCGTTGACGACTTGCAATTTTCCCAAAATTGTATGGTATTATTCACCATATCCTTAAAAGTGAAGAGTTGGCTAGTAAGCGAGTTTATGGCTTGTGGTAAAGGCGGTGGAAGAACCATAATTGGTAATCAGCTCACCAAAGATAATATTGATAATTTATCTAAGAGTTGGCTAGTCCGAAGCAAACGGCTTCGGTAAAGACAAATCAAATCCGTTGGAAGTCGGTGATTTGCTCAAAATCATTTGGTTATCGATGTACCATAGTTCTTACTTGAGCTGAAACATTTGGCTACTCCGAGTAATGGCTTTTGGTAAAGAGATGAAATCCATTAAATTTTCTCAAAACATTGCTAGGGACTAGCAATATCTTAGTGTGGGGATTGATGAGTGTGTAAATACTCATCATTTTATCTCATTTAAGCTGCAGAAACATCGAAAACACTCGAAATGCATCAAAATGATAAAATATCACAAATAAGTGTTTTATGTGTTTTAAATGCAAAAATATCAAAATCGGTGAAAAACGTATCAAGTTTGCATAATTGCGCTTTTAGTCCCCAAGTTTCAAAAGTTGTCAAAAGCAGTCCCTGGTAAACCTAAATAAAGAAAAATATCATTTCAAGTCCCTAGGGATTCATGAGTTGTCAAAATTGGTCCTTGAGATTTAAAATTGCAAATTTACAACTTAGGTCCCTAAACTTTCAAAAATGTCAAGTTTGGTCCCTGGAAGTTTGAAAATGTCAAAAATAGTCCTTGTACTATTGAAACTTATCAATTTTGATCCCTTGAAACAACTTTGGGAAATTGGCAGAAATGGTCCTTCAAAAAATCAGAAATTGCATTTTGGTCCTTATCATTAATAAACCAAGCCTTGTCAAAATCCATTGTGACCCTTGCCATTACAATTGTGACCCCTGCCATTACATTTTGGAC
The DNA here is from genome assembly GCA_022545495.1 of Chrysanthemum lavandulifolium. Lineage (NCBI taxonomy): Eukaryota > Viridiplantae > Streptophyta > Magnoliopsida > Asterales > Asteraceae > Chrysanthemum > Chrysanthemum lavandulifolium. The sequence continues at coordinate 253,270,013 of CM040243.1, read as the reverse complement.
CCTAGTCAAACCCACGATCAAATCCTTCTCCCGCGCTTTATTCACTTTCTTCACTAAGTTGCCTGCAACTCTCACCCATCTCCATCACCCTGGGCCTTATTCCTTCCCTCATCATCACAAAACACCACAATTAATGCCACCCCCAGTTGCAAATTCGAAGCACGAGGTCAAAACCATCTTTTCCTTAAAAATGATCCAATGGCCAAAATGAGCTCAAGACATCCAATGGCTGAGATTTTTAGTGGGATTTGTTCAGAGGACACGTGGAATGCATATGGGTGTATAAAAGAAGAAAGGGAAGCAAGAGATAAAGCAGTACTTAGTTTTTAAATTTAATGTATGTCGTTTTTTCTTAAAATGTCTTAATTAGCTCCTAAATTTGTAACTTTAAGCTTTATGGTACTAAAACTAAGTTGTTTAATCATTGTACTCACTTTCAAATATCAATTCAAGGTTTTTCATAAAGTTCCTGTTTTTATCATTCACTGTTGAAAATCAGTTGTTATGCTTCTATGCTCAGTGATCCAAGAAGCTTATTTGTAACTTGAACAAGCTTACTTAAGCTTATTATAGCTTTTAGTAAGATCTAACTAAGTTTCAAGCAACTTTGGTGTATGGTCAACAAAAGTCAAGCGAGAAGAATTATTGGTCAAGCGATGTGGAAATGGTTTATGGTGTTGCAGAGCTTGGATTTGGGTTGGAATTAGCTTAGGATAGTGTAGTTTTGGGTTCTGTATAAGCTACATCATTCTTTGGACACTTGTGAGTGTTGTTCTCATTTTCATTTTATTCGAGTTTGCGGTTTGTGTTTGTGTTTGAACCTGTGATCATTAAACCTCTTAAATCTGTTTAACTAGTTGTGATTAGGGTAACTAAAATCGGTTTAAGTGATTAGCATAAGCTAATTCATTAATCACCTTCGATTAAGATTGCAAAGCAGTTAATATAATGGTGTTTGGATGAGTTGCTTGTTTAAGCTTAAGCTTTGGTTATTGTTTAATACTGTCTATGTAGTCTAAGTTAGGTTCACTTGAACCATTTTAGTCATCAAATATCATTTGTCCACTCTCAAAGTCAAACTACTTTAATGCATTCTAAGTTCTTGTCTGTTGAAAATTTGTGATATCAAAAACTTGTTTTGTGTTTAGAAATCATAGATATAGATTGCATTAAGCTTATTTCATCATAATACAACATAATCGGGTCCATAAATTAGTTTCAAAGTTCATCTTGGTCAAAGTTTCACAACTGCTTCAAAAGTCAAAAAAAATGAAAAAGTCATTTTCAACCAACCTGAGATGATTTTTCATTGATTCAGTTTTGGGCCAAATCAAGTAAAACTTTGGGTTTTATAAGTTCAGTTGGTCTAGTTTCTTATTATAATTTTAGTTGAATTTTAGTAATTTTGTATAAGTTTAAAAATGGCTTATCAAGTTGAGCTTATTTGCCTCATGCATTGACTCGATATTCACCGAGTGCCTTGCGAGGTTTATCTGGTTGTCAAAAGCTCATTTGAGCTTATTTTGGTTTCATTCTTGGTCTACAACTAGCTAGCCAGGTCTTCTTGAGAGTCCAACTTCGGTTTTCAATTCCGACTTATTTGGTAGCTTATTCTCTAGCTACAAAGTGGTAGCCAAATCTGTTTTCAACTTTTAAGCCAAATCATAGCGAAGGTGTAATTTAGAGGTTTAGAATAGTTGTAATCGGTTGCATTTGAGTAGTTTCAACTTATTATAGCTTCTCATGTCGGTTTGGTGCCCATTTGGTACCTTTGGCTTATACCAGTGCTTATTTATAAGCACTTGTAGCTCGCAGATTTCATATTCTACCACATAAGCCACTTGTTTTTATATTTTCTTAGATTCGAAGATATTAAATTAGACTTTTCCCGAATTTTTCATATTTTTCTAGGTCGGTTTGCTATTTTTCCTTATTTAAAAGCAGTTTTTAGGTAATTTTAATTAGCTTTTAATACAATTAATTCGAAAAGTTTCAAAAAATAAGTTTTCAATTTTCTTAGGTTAAGATAAATATAAAAGTCAAAAAATATTTTTCCGATTTTTCATAGTTTAATTTGTAATTTTAGCAATTTAATTAGTTAAAAATAGTTTTTAATTCATAGAAAATAGGAAAATAATCAGAAAAATATAAAAATAGTTTTGAAAATTCTCTTTAGTTATTTTAGATTTTTCCAAGTCATAATTTCATTTTCTAGCTTTATTTCATATTTTCTTGTATGTTAGGCTATTATTAAATAGTTAAAATTAGTTTTAATTAATAATAATTAATTAGATAGTTATAAAATAATTTTCTTTTCTAAAATTTTCTTTTATCATTAGGTTTGTAAAAATGTCATTTTCATATTTTTAAGATTAATATTGTTTAAGTTTCACAATTTCTTTTGTACGTCACGTAGTTTTTTTAATTTTAGTTTATAAAAGAAAAATCAAAAACATAAGTTTAAAAATAGTGATAGCGTTTATTTAATATAGTTTATCTTTTTAATTTCCTTTAATTTGCATTTAAGCCCCTGTAATTTGTAAACTTTCTCTTTAGGTATAATCAATCAATATCTCTTTTCCGTTCAAATCCTCCGATCACTACTACGTTTGACTATTGTCGCACATTCGTTGGGACTTAACGACAGGAGAAACACTATACTCTCACGATCTTCATTGCATTTGTGTCCGAACTGTTTTAAGTTTCTTCGGTTGACCATTCACAAGTGGCTAGCTTGTGTGAGAAAACTTTCAGCGGTTTGGCACCTTGGTGTCTGACTGTTTAAGTTTCTTCTGGTTAGCCATTCACAAGTGGCTAGCTTGTGTGAGATAACTTGACCGTTCGGGACCGATCAAGTGGTCACGAATAATTGGTCACTAAAAGCGGTTTTCTTGTAGTGATACATGACAAAAATGACAAGTATGATGCCTTTTTATGCTAATTGGGTATCCTCATTGCAAAGGCTTTGTAAAACATATACTAAGACAACATAAAATACTAATTAGTTAGATCTCTTTTCTTTAACTATGCTTGGTGTCAATCGAGTTACCAAATGAACAAAGGTAATTTACAAGCGAAAATATAAATAACAGAAAGAACATGCATGAATGTGCCATCGTAAAGTTCTGGCAATGCATATATTGATACTAAAATTTGGCAAAGGATGACATATAGTTAAGCAACTAACACTATTTGGCAATGGAATAAGGTGGTAAGTAGTTAGAACTTATAACAAGCTTGACGGACAGCCTTTCAACACATAAGTTCAGATTCAAAAGGCTAGGTATCGATTTAAATTTGTTGCACTGTCCATAATTCAGCACATCATTGCCTAGTCCACGATAACATTTCTTCCATGCGCCTAGTGGTTATCGGTTGCTAAGATAATATACCGCAAAATTTAATAGACTTAATCCACTGAGCCAATTCTTTTAGCTTACCATCTCCGATTAAGAGAAAGATCAAATAAAAAGAACCTATTTCATAAAAGGAATCCTTTTATAAAGGGAAAATCGCATAAAAGTGTACCTAACTTATACCCAATTACAATTTAAGGTACTCAACTTTTTTTATCCCAATTTAGTGTACCAACTTTTTTTTGATTGCAATGTAAGACCACTAGCGGGTTTCCAAGTCACTTAGCCGATTACCAACATTTCAAGCGACTTTTTTGTCTTCTAGTTCCTTTAGTACATTCTACTTCTCACTATCTTACGGTTTGGTATTGATTTTAGTAAAATCCATGAAGATTCTATTTCTCGGTTTAAATCACGACTTGTAAAATCCGTGTACACAACAACATCATGTCTTACACTCGATTCGGTGATTTCGAAGTACTTAAGCCGATGGTGTCAGAGACAACCATGAGAATATTAGCTATACTAAGCGGTTACGATGATGAAATCAATCAATGATGATTTGAGTTCTTCATGCTCGAGTTCAATGAGAAAGATTTGCACTGTTCGGGCTACAAAATGCCATGCAAAGGAAAGCAAAGATTGAACCTTATCAACAACTTCACTCTCACCTCATGTTACTTCTACCCACATCAATGGAGCGAACATGTATTGCCCTCTTCCGTCACGACTTATCCACATTAATGTGAACTTTCTTTGTTAAACCTAGAGCAATTGAGCTACAACTTGACAAAGAAAAGGTTCAAAAGGATAGTTCAAGTCTTGCACTTCAAGTGATCTACAAACATTTTCGGTCATTCATTAGAAAGGAATTCACATCGATTATGATCAAGACATGACTTAAATGTCTTTCAAGAGACACACTAGAATGAAAATTTGCGTGTTCATAGAGACACTTATCCATCTCATGGATAATGTAGAAAAATATATTGAGGAACTACTCGAAAGATGAAAAATGGATGAGAGTCTCAGTGCGGTTGACGAGAAAGTTGTGATGAGTTTGTTAATGTATCGGTTGAAGAATCGGGTGTTCTTGAATGCGAATGTCCGAGACAACAAAAATGATGTAACCAACTTGCTCAAGAACTCCTGTCACACAAGAAGTGGATCTTGTGATCGAGAAAGGTGAATGAATGTCGGTACAATTAATAAATTGTAGTGTTGAGACCGATAAGGCATCGGGTGATGGATCGGTTGACACCGAATATAGAGGCTCGAGACAGATAAGCTTGAAGCGACCCGGTAGTTCAAGACTCTTGTTACACATGATGTGGATGCAAATATCGGATCGACAAATGAGCAGTGTCACGTGATGAGGTACCTTAGCTGTTCAACATAGTGCATCCGCTAATGTACCTAAACAAGCCGATGTTAATCTTGAACATGATTACGATAAATGTACCTTGGTTAAGGTGAGACAAATAAATTCAAAACAAATGATATGGTTGATAGAAAGGCTTTTGATGAACTTTCAAAAATTCTCAAAACTTGAAAAACATTGCATTTCTCTTGAAATTGCAATACAAAGAAAGGAGGAAAGTTTTCAAACTAAGAAACCATGTAAAATCCGAATTTCCTAAATTTCGTGAATTTTTGAAATAAACGATTTAAAAGCTCGACTTCAAGCCAAAAACTCGACTATCAATAATTTGAAGGAACATATTTACGGTATGCATGTGAAAAGTAATTTGATTACAACTAATTCTAATGTTAATGCTATTTATGATATTCAAATGAGAAATGATGAATTAGCGGTTTGTGGCCAAATTACTTAAGGAAAATGAGTCTTTGAAAGCATCACATAGAACTAAGTGACTCATCAAAGAAGCTAGAACTAAGTCAATGGAAACAAATTCTTAAAATAGCAAAATTGATGAACATAAAGCAACTTCGGGAAAAGAGTTTATATTGTTGCCTTAAAAATGAGCTTAGGAAAGCTGGGAAAAGTGTGAACACTAAGTTTACAAAACCATCAACCTTGGGAAGCCGGTTTCATCCCACTAGAGACCGGTCCATTGTTAGGCGACCTCTTGCATTTATATCCGAAAGAACAAAATCTTTGAAGACAAGGCTTGCCTCCCAAGTTGATGTGATACAAGTTTTGTCAAAACCAGTCACTTCACCTAAGTTACCTAAGAATAATGCTTCTAGCTCCGTTAACCCTCAACAAGTAGCTACTTCTACTCCCAGCACCTATAGGAATAGTTCGAAAGCAGTGTCAAAACCAAGCATTAAAACCCATAATTCATATGATATGAATGACTTGTGGAAGAACTATTATCTAGAAGAATCTAGGAAAAAGGCACAAATTCAAAAAGACAGAATTTTAGGTGCAAGACCTAGGGTGATGCATTCCACGAGATTTCAAGGCACTGCTAGTAGTTCTAAACCATTACCTAGGAACTCTCAAAAGACTAGGGGTTGGCTTGCATCTAAGAGTAGTTATATGAAGAAGAATGCTAATCATGTAGAAAATGAAACTAGAAATTATGAGTCTTTTCCTAATAAGAAACATTTTCCTAATTCACATGCTAAGGTACAATCCACTAAGACTACCTTCATGGCTAAGGTTCAACATGTTATGAAGCAAAAAAACCCAAAACTTCGCCCAGATGGATCCCAACTGCTAAATATTTGGAGTCTAGGAATAACGATAAGTCTTCCACTGTGCATAAGAATGTCACCAATCCTAGACCTTGTCATAAGTGGATTCCGTCTAGTAAAATTTTTAAGGATGTTGGACTTAGGTGGATGCCTACCGGAAAGGTGTTTACCGATGACAAAATCAAGGTTGATGTGAAACCCCAAAGGGTTTGGATACTAATGTCACTAACCAAATATATGCAATCAAGTTTGTAATATTAGCGCAGTTGTCCTTACTCGATTGCGAGATACTTTGATCCTTCACTACATGGGTGGCTTAAAGTGTGGATTACAAATGGATTGATATCTCATAACTCACGGGTTCAAGTAACTCAATCTTGATATTCATTCGGCTATGACGTCTGCTCACATCGATTCGGGGCCTTGTACTTCATCATAATGGCGTCTGCGAGATAACACTTGGCCCGTTCCTCATAGAAAGGAAGGGTGTACGCTTGATGCGCTTTATCTTCAAAAGAAGAAATCTTCATGTTTATGACCATTCTCATCGACATTCTTCATCAAGAAGCTTCATGTTTTTTCCCACGCTCATTCAACCCGCAAGTGGATCTACGTTCATTGGTGTATATTCTTATTCACTTGCTCAATCAAAAACGGCAAACTTCATCTTCAATTTTTAAGGGGGAGAAGAGTGAAGAAACTATATGTCAGTCATCAAGGGATCTGCTTACCATTGATCGTATTCTTATTCACTTGCTTAAATCAAAAATGGCAACTTCGGATGCAATTTTTGAGGGGGAGAGGAGTGCATATACTACATGTTGTTGGATGCTTGAATTATGGTCATACGACTCTCCTTCAACGCCTAATGTGTCACTTACTAAGGATAACTAGGATTCATTGTTTGGGATTCATTTTTCAAGATATGTTTGATGAGTACTTCCAACCTCTAACGAATGTTGATCATCCGGTTCACAAGCTCCTGCTCGGTTACTCGACTCAACCGGTTCACCATCTAAGAAGTACTACTCAGACTACTCAAGAAGCCTAATCTCCAGTTATTCCTCAAGGCGTTGTTAATGACTATCATTGCAGTTGCACTCATGACTAATGATCCGCTCTTTGGTATTCCTTTGCCAAATCTTCACGGATCATTGTTCTTCCCTAAGTGTGCTCTGTAAATCAACAATATGAACGTTAATGAAAATGACTACGTCATCCGCTTGAAGACATCATTGGTGAATCTTCCAGATAAAGGAAGAAGGAATTGACGTTGAGGAATCGTTGGCTCTAGTTCATTCAATGGATCGATGTACATCTGATGTTGGGGATGGTTGGATGCATGACTTTCAATGATAACTTGCTCGTGATTGAATTTAAGTTGAAGACTTGGTTTATCTAGTTACCGGTGGTCGGTATGGATGATTGAAGACACGGTTAACTATCACTTTAAGGAGTTACATTTTTTACTCAAAGGACACACGCATATGACATTGTGGAAAATTACAAGAGGTGTTAATATCTCATACTTTGATTAAGTATTGAGTACTTAAGAGATTTGCTTAGAGAAAAATTCTCGACACCATTCTTCCAACATTAGTGCAAGATTAAGATACAAATGCGGGATCTCTACTTGGTTTCAAGTTTGGTATATCGGGTTTGCTTATTGGTGGTCACTTCAAATTGTCTACATATGGGTTGATAAAGATAGTCAAAGACGGTTTCTATAGATTGATTCTCACGAGATTCATTTGAGCTAATTGGTTGTTCTTCTCTATTTCAAGAATATTTGGTATTATAATGTGTTGCTAATTCGAGGTATCAAAACCAAAGTGGGGGAAGGAGACATACATCTAAACATACAACGAGTACACGTGATGAACTTAATACTTCTTCTCTATTGAAGTAATCCCGGGAAAGACAAATGTCATATCCGTAGAGAAACTCAGTGTTTAACTCATATCCTTTGGTGTGTCATTCCAACTATTTGGGGGAAGGATATATTATTCTAACTATTTGAGGGAAGGATGTATTATTCCAACCATTTGGGGGAAGTGGTCTCTGGATACTTTTGGTATGTGTTATCTTAGCCTTCAGTAGGAAGAAATATGAGAAGAATATTTGGAATGTGAGACGATATTGCTTATCGACATCTTCTATATGATTTATGATAAAGTGCTTTCGGTTAGTGCTTCATGTACACAATGTAATGATGATTCCAATGAGATCGCAACCATCAGGGGAGAGATATGTGTACATCAGGGTCGCACAACATGTTCACATGATCGAGCTTAATCAGTTATTCTGGAGTCGACATCCACAGAGAAGATCAAGTGATTCAACCAGTTATCGTGATGTCATTGTTTCTTCTCTTGTTGGGTACTTGTGTACATTTTGGGATGAATGGTTATATGGAAGATAACTGGAATGCACTTAGTTAAATGAAGATGCTGATATGTTGTTCCCCTGAATAGACAATAGGTCAATCTCGAAGAGTAATGTGTACATCGGGGATGCACAACAGGTTCATGTGATCGGACTTAATCAAGTTATTCCGGATTTGATAACCACTGAGACGATCAATGTTTCAACTTGTTACTTGGTGTTCAAGAGTTCTTGAGGTCTTGAGCCTCATTCTATGAGACCGTTTTTATTCATTTCTACTTCTTGGGAAATGGTCTTTATTCTTAGTTTGTCGGTTTGGGGGAAGCTACAAAGTCTCACTTTCGGAAGGCTCAAGTTCTAACGACGATTCAAGAGCCTCGAAAGCTTTGGTGGTGAAGGTTTAAGAGTTGATGACTTCTATCTTCTACAAAGTCTTGATCGATTTCCTTATCTTGGTACTTGTATCATCATCTTCTTAAACTATTACTCTATCTGTAAATATTTATCAAATATCAAAATAAAAAATATAAAATCAACAAAAACCCATAAAAATTAGAAAATTAAAAAAAATTAAAAAAAAATGTTTTTCAAGACATGTCTTCGATATCGATAACATCTACGGTCTTAGAAATGTCATTCAATGATGGCAAGGGACCATAGATGAAGTTCGAGCAGGAGGTGTAAATATTCTTTCTCAAAACATGTCTAAAATATATGGCTTGCGATTATTTGGGTTGTAACCCGCGCTTAAACCATGGTTTGCTATTATTTCGATAGCAACCCGTTCTTCAAGAAAGGAAAGTGTTGCTCTAAACCAATTTTCAAATATTTCGTGCACTTATCCTAAAACTAAATGAGGAAAGTATGTCAAAGGACTACTGTTCCTACTCAAATATTTTTCCGTCTAAAATTCTTTAGAAAAATATTTGTTGTTTTCAAAAATGGTGGTAAATGAGTTACTTGTAAATCAATCAGATTCAGAGTTTTCGAAAAAAAATTGAAAACTCAATCAATGACTTCAGCGCTTTTAAACTTTTCAGAAAATAAGTAATTGATTGAGGGAGAATGTTTTCAAATCTATATCATCTAACGAGCTCATCTAATTATCCTATATACTTAAATATAAAGCATGTTAACCTATGTTGAAGGACTAGGTGCCTAGGATATGATTGTTAGGATTAGATGATTAGAGTTTGATAAACACATAATTCCCATGCATTAGTATGATCGATTGATATGTTGGATTGACTTTTATTAGTCGATTGCTATTTGGGTGATGTCGACCACCATGTATCTCAGATGTGTGTTCACTAACGTGTGCGGTATATTGGTATATAAGAATGTTCACGATCCGGATCCCACAATTGAAGATGATTGGATGCGAAAGGAAAGGGTAACTATATCTTGGGTTGACAAATGAAGAAAGCGGAGCTTAATTTGACTTCTATGGAGAGTTGGCATGAAAAAATGCAATGTAAGAGGTCTCACTGCATCTGCAGATGATTTTCTTCATCATCAAATGAAGAAACGGAGCTTAATGGACCTCTATGAAGAGTTGGCATGACAAATGCAACGTCGAGGTCTCACCGCATCGATGAGCGGTTTTCTTCCACCTACAACAACAATGAAGCTTACGAACCACCTAACGATCTTTGTGCGGGATTATTGTGATGATACCATTTTTAAACAATTTTTGAATAATATTGTTTTGAAAAATGGAAAAATATCGTTTTGAAAATAAATTGGAATTAATTTTAAAAATCACGGACTTCATTTATCAAAACTTAAGTCACTCAATTATCGACTACGGTCATCGATTGAGGGAGAGTGATTTAATATAAAATATATTCAAACGATATTTCTTCATAAAAGTCCGGTTTGTACAAAATAAGTGGTGATCTAAAGATTTAATGTTATGTCTTGGTATGATTCTCTTTAAAACTCAAAGATCTTTCAAAATGAAATTTTTTTCAGTTCTTGTTTGATTGTGAAATTGTTTTATTTTACTTAAAGATCTCTTAAAAATTATCATACCTGATACTAACAATCTTTAATGTCGATAATCTGTTCCTTATCCATCATTTTTCAAAATTAAATCATGCGAGTCTTTCCCCAAAATTTTCTAAATGATTTAAATCAATCGGGATCCAAAATCTCAATTGGTTTGAAATTTTTGATCGGGGGAGAGATCGTGATTTAAATCTCAAATCAATTTTAAAAGGGTGATTGTTTCTAAAGCACTCCTTCTTTCATGTGCCAAACGATTTTGAAATACATAATGCACATGATTGTGGATGAGCATTTAACCATAAACCAGAAGAGCTTTTAAATCAGGCACATATTCTCCCATTTTTTCTAAACCTTATTAAATCACTTGGGATCCAAAATCTCAAAGGGTTTGATATTTTTGATCGGGGGAGAATTTGTGATTTAATAATGAAATTTGATAAATGATGATCGATTTAATTCAAAAGTGCAGGCTACTCTCCCAAATGTGCTAAACGCTTTCGAATCTCGAAGCACATATTGAGGGGGAGCATTTCAAAAAGAAAATTAACTTTCAAGGTACAAAGATTTCTATGTTTCAACATAAAGTACCTTGATTGATTTTCTAAATGGTTTCATAATGGCTTTTGTGATCGTGGATGTACTTCAAAAGAACTCTTTCCTCTATGTGATAAAATGATTTCAAATATTCTACGCACATATTGAGGGGAGAATTTACCAAAGAAAATCAAATGGCTTTTTCTAAATTGTGATCAAGAAATTATTTCAAAGAACTCTTGCCTCCATGTGCTAAACAATTTCAAAATCATATGCACATGTTGAGGGAGCATTTCTAAAAGATCAAAACAATTAAGGTACAAAATGCTTTGATATTATATCACAAGTACCTTGATTGATTTTCCAAATGATTTTTCAATTGGTTTCATGGAAGAAAGAACAATACCAAAAGACCGACCAATTTACTTTAGGCATGAAGTTATAAGGATGGTTAGGTTAGGTATTCGTTCCCACGATCCCGCCTAAAGCCGGAGGGATCTATCGAGGACAATCCACTAGATAGTGTAGAAGTCCTTAGGTATGATGAAAAAAGAGAAAAGTGAGATATGGGAAGAGTGCGATGAGATAGAGCTAACCGGAATAACCCAACAAGGTTCTAGTTATGATGTCTCGATAAGCACCCAGGGTTGAAGAATGAAAAGAAATGAATGTGAAAAGGGTGAAAAGAAATAGCCCTCCAATAATTTAACCTTAGAGGCGATGAACTGGGTTCAATACATATACTCTTGGTGGTTACTAAGGTAGCAGGTATTGAAGACAAGACGTCATGGACCCGATGGCGCACTACACTAAACTTCTCAAGCTACTCAAGTTCCTCTTAAAAGGGTGATAAGGTTTTAAAATGTACCTTTTGAGGGTCGTTTAAGCCCTTATTTGATCACTTTTGTATCCGTTATTGCTTAATATCGTTCCTTTTCACTTTTTGGTATCTTGAAGGCAAAATGATGGAATGGCGCTTATTCGGACGAAAAGGCGCGAATATCTGAAAAAATGGTCAAAGTCAAGAATCGAGACACTCGAGTCTTTGGGCGAAGGGGCGGCATCGGTGTTACCCGCGACACCGTCGAGACCACTTTGTGATGGCTCGAGAGCCAAATTGCTTATTTTAAGTGGCGGTGTCGTCGTTTTAAAAGGGTAGGTCGTCGCAGCAGAGGCGACCTAGATTTGATCTAGAAGGCGTCGAGGCCGAAGGGGACAAACGTCACAAGCATAAGGTGACGTCGTCGCAAGACTAACGTGGCCAAGCGAAACCCTAATGACGATCGATCCGCGGCGTCACAAATCAAAGGGTGGCCGTCGCATATGTAATCTTATATATAGAATCCGAATTTTTAGTTTTAGTGTGTAGTCTTTTGGAGTAAAACCTAAACCGAACCAAGGCTGTCTTGTATAGTATTTTAGGGTTCCAAACCCTATCTTACATCAATATAAGTGTTTTACTTCATTAATTCAATTATGTCTTCAATTACTTGTGTGTATGCTTGCATGTTTCCCATGTCAAGCTAATTTACTTGTGTGTTTGCTTAGGAATATGAAACTTAATTATTGAATATTGATTGGTTGTCTCTTATCTTAATTGTTAATGATCTAGTATTGCGATAGGTCATTCGTTGTGTAATTAATGCTCGATTAATCTTTGTGAACCTTAGTTTATGATACCTAGAGTCATTGTAGGCTAAACCATACAGGCGTATCTTAGAGTTAAAGTTTATAAATCCTAGAGATTTTGTGGCGATAACCTTTGGTAGTTTCAAAGAGTTAGGGATAAACGCATACCCTACGACCTTAGACACACAACGCGATTAAGAATAAGGACGTGACAATTCAATCGTCAATAGAAGATAATTAAGGAGTAATAAAACCTAAGTAAACACATCTTTAAATCATCATACGAGCACACAATAATTAGACATAGACTACATACACCTTTAGCTTAGATAATTAGATAGATAGAGTAATCGGTGAAATACCAACCCCAAATTCAAACCCCGAGATTCGTACCTTTCCATTTACTAAAAACATAAAAAAAAAAAAAAATCTTCCTCAACCCCGACCTTAGCGTAGTAACTTCTCACTAGCATTCTATTCCCCAGAGAACGATATCAATTCCGTGGCTTACCCTAATACTACACTACAACGATTAGGTTCACCGCCTAGGTGTTGAAAAACTTGCTCGACGAAGAGGAAGTTCCTTTGACCCCGAACGACGCGTGTGGCGTTATCAAGTTTTAGGCGCCACGGGAATAGAATAGCTAGTTAGAGTCCACCTCGTTTAGGTTTCTTTGCTTGATTCCAATCAAGTAAACTTTTTTTCTCATTTTAGCTTCCTTGTAGTCTATCCATCTTCTTCGTGACCTTTGTTAGTAACCCCATCACTTTTCATCATGGAAGGTGATAACCAACCACCATTCATCAACCTACCACCTAATGAACCGCCAAGAGGCCGTAATCTTGGTGAATACTCGAGACCAAGCCAACTAGGATATAGGAACACCATTGAGCTTCCGACCAAGCCTAAACTACGGCCTGCAATTCGACACCATCCGGTTGGTGCAAAACGGATGTGCATTCCATGGACTTCGTTCCAAAGATCCTAATCAGCATCTTAAGGATTTCCTTAAAATCGTCGATTTCATCGACCTCGATCCTACTACTCGGGAGACCACGCGCCTGCGTCTCTTCCAATTCTCTCTACGGGACCAAGCTAGTAATTGGCTTGAGCGACTTCCCGCCAGCTCCATCTCAAGTTGGGATGATCTCACTTCTCGCTTCCTTGCTCAATTTTTCCCACCGGGGAGAACCACTAAGCTTAGAAATGATATCTTGATGTTCCAACAACGTAAAGGTGAATTTCTCTACGAAGCATGGACTCGATTCAAGGACTTAATCCATAAAGTCCCTCATCACGGCATTGATCTTTGGCTTCAAGTCCAACTCTTCTATGATCATGTCAACTTCCCCACCAAGCGATTCATTGACCAAGCGGCCGGTGGAAAACTTAGTGATCTCACCATGGAAGAATCATGGGGTATAATAGAGGACCTTGCTCTCTATGACAACGAAATTTGGTATGACCCCCGTGAGTTGCCCAAAACCGTTAAGGCAATCTCCTTGCCTCCCATTGACTCACAATCTTCTGACCGTAGGATGCTCGAGCTTGAAGATCAAGTTAAATTCCTAATGAGCTCCTACGAAAATCCTAAGTCTTCACGCCATGTGAACAAAGTTTCTTCCTCGTGTGAGCCATGTAGTAACATGCACACTTGCACCAAATTCCCCGAACAAGCTTCCGTTGACTATGCATCCTCGCGTACTAATGGAACAGGAGGAAGATTCCTACAACACCGGACCTAGGACTTTTAATGGCCGAGAAGCATGGAAGGGCAAGCCAATTTTATTGGGGACAAACCAAAGAATTCACTTCAATGATTTCTCATGGCCCCCATCTCACGGCCCTAACCAACAAAACATAGAAGGGATGTTGCGAACATAGTCGCATCCCAAGAAGCTCAATAGCTAAGCTCTGGGACCGTTTAACCAACAACAAGCCGAGATGGATAGGAAGATAGATAATCTCTTGAAAGCCATGACCAATAGTGATAGGAAGGTTAATGCTATCTCAACTCCCAAACCTTCCGGTGTAGAGATTAAGGACCCAAGTAAGCTAGCTAAGCACGTTCAATTAGTCAAATCCATCACCTTGGTGAAACCTAATTGTACAAATGAAGAAGCGAACCATGAAACGATACTTGAGGTTAGTGAAAATGAAACAACCAAGGAAGTAGATGAAGTGGACAATGATTATTTCAATAATTTTCCTACGGATGAAGAATTATCTCGCCACCCTCACTTCAGTGCGTGACCTCCGTCACATGTATGTTAGGAGAAGCCCTAGGATCAAGATTGGGAACCCTTGGAATCTTAACATACCATGTTGCATAGGACACCTTTTCATGGCAAAGCCTACATTGACCGCAAGTCCCAATAAACATAATGACTAGCACCTACTACAATTGGGTAATGAAGAAGTCTATCCCAACTAGGCAAGATCCCGATAATCCTAGGGTTAGGTGCAATTTTCTTGGTAGAGTCAAGGATTACCCGTTTATGTAGGTAGTTTCATGTTTCCTACGGACTTCATCATAGTGGATGACATTAGTACGACCATAGATCCTAGCTTGTCCCACGTTATTCTAGGAAAACCTTTCATAGAAAGCGCCGGATGACTTATGATCCTCCTTAGGAATAGTATGATTCAAGGATGAGACCGATGATGTAGCTTACCAAATGCCGTTTAAGATTGAAAGTTTTCATCACTCTCAATGATGAAAATGAACTTAAACTATCGGTCTACTATAGGAATGAGGAGGACAAGGAGAAAGGAGTGGATTATGATATGGCCAAGATTTTCGGTTTCTATAAGGATTGCTTGAGTTTGGACCGAATCTGAGCGAGTGGGCAGAGGACGAACTCTTAGAAAGATGCATCATATGGCACTTTTACAACATGGAACCCCCCAATATAGATCGTCATGAGGAAGAAGGTGACGGTAATGAAGTCACGTGGGGCGCGACTTCGAGTCTAGCTACAAGACTCATAAATAAAGAAAGCGCTTCGTGGGAGGCAACCCATGCTTAATTGTTTGCTTGCTTATGTCGTATATCTTTTATTAATTGTTTAGTCTCATGTTTAAATTTGTAAAATGCTTTATTTTGTCTTTAACCTCGTCTTAATTACATATAAATGTATTTTACATAAGGGATAAGTGTAGGGAGGATTACACGTTTTCAAAAGAAACGTAAACATGAGAATTTCAATTAATAAAAAGATATACATGTGTTTTTTCGAGTCAAATGCTTGTATCGAGTCATAATGGATGTTTTGCGAAATTTTTCCAGATTCTAAAGATGTAAATTTTCCGGAAAATCATGAGACCGCTTTTGTCGGGATAACACGAAGGCTTTAGGATCGCAACTGACGCGTCGGGAAGGAGCAAAACAATCGATTACTTTTTCTCGTTTTACGAAATACGCTTATAAATTTTGGAATTTTCCAAGTCTTAATTTTCCGAAAATTTAAACATCTATTCCACAAGCATTATATCCTAGTTTAGTAGAGTCTTATATATATTATTACCGCGATTTTCTGCCGAAGGTTTCGTTTGTTTTCTTCAAGTGTGCATGTTTAATTTACCAAGAAGAAGATAAATAAGATGAGAAGGAGCTTTTCACGCAAACGTTCTTCTTGAAGAAAGATGTAACCACCACTTTACACGGATCCTACCGAGCTAACCAGCGGAGTATTAGTTTCTTTCGTTTTTAATTACCTTCTATTATCATAGCTTTGATACTTTCGGGGAACATTGGGGACAATGTTTAGTTTAAGTGTAGGGAGGGAAAATAAAACGGGAACTTTGAAACTATGCTTATTCTCGATTATTTGCTTTGTTCAATTGCATTTGTGTAATAAACCATGAGAAGATGTCGGTTAGGGTAATTTGGCACCAAATTTAAAATTTTTCATGACATATAGGAGTGGGCCATTAGTCTTAACAAAAGCGTCTCATGGATAGGAAGTTATATGACTAGCACAAAAACCCTTTACCACTTAAATTACACCCAAAATGTGAGGATCGCCCTTAGATTAGTAGGAATTAAAGCATTCATCTTTAATGCTTAGTGTGAACCGGTAGTATAATAGATTCTAGAACTTGTTTTGTGATGCATCCCGAGATCGCTAGTAAGACTATACTTGTGTAGTTAGGAATAAGTAAATGATAAGAGGCATTAGGATAACCCTTGTTTGATACCGAATATAATTACTTCTTCCACATCGGTTGAGTAATTCCCCACACCTTTGCGTTGTACTCATCTTTAGTACACGATACCCTAGTCAACCCTCGAGCCTATCCTTTTCGCGGTTCTCGTGATGTTTCGGTTTTCGAATATCAATGAAGAACATTGTTACACCCCACCCCAAATATACACCCAAATCGCCTTAGCCTACCTTGTATGCACTCATTTTTAGGGCATTATTGTTATCACTCTAAAACCTTTAGTTCAATTATCTAGTTGCTTGCATAAGTTGCTAAGTTGATTCATATCCTTTGTACACAGTTTTGGGACGATTGAGACTCATGGGAAAAGTTAAAGTTTATGAAATGACGGGAAGGGAACGTTAAATTCAAATTCCCTTTGTTTGTGTAATAATGTACTCCAAGTGTTTTGATCTTTTCAATTCGGGTCATATTAGTGTTAGAGTAATAAAAATCAAGTGTAGGGATGTGCCTATAAATCCCTATCATTTTGATGTTATCGTAGAGGATGGTAGAGTAAAAGTGTATGCAAAAAAAAAAAAAAAAAAAAATTGAAAAGAGAAAAGAAAAAAATATTGTTGAAAAAAAAAAAACATACTGCTACCATCCTACATCTATTTTAAATTTCTATTTGTTTATTTCGGTTATCTAGAGTCTAGAGTGTCGAGTCTTGGCTTAGCAACGTCATTCTTCGCATGCTTGTAACATAAAGATTTTGACTTGCCACCACTAAATTGTCTATCCCACCAAACCCTTTGTTTCCCTACCGTAAGCCTAACATTACAACCCTTTACAAGACCTCTTGGATAGTCTTTCCTAGGTGCTTTCACATAAGCGATGGATGTTTGATCTAGTCTCAAGCCTATGGTAATCTATGTAGTAGAGACGGGTTAATGAGTGTTTATCTTCCATTTCCAACTTGTTATATTTCATATACACCGAGATGTGAGTATCCAAACACCCCATGTGAGGTGCTAGTAATGTAATTTACGTGCTTGTTATGACTTTTTGGGGCTTATATGTGTTGTGGATTGTTCTAAACCAATGCTTCATGACCCCTAACTTATAAATTAATTGGCTAAAAGCACATTTACTTGAGGACAAGCAAATACCAAGTGTAGGGATATTTGATAAGGTTTTAAATGTACCTTTTGAGGGTCGTTTAATCCCTTATTTAATCACTTTTGTATCCATTATTGCTTAATATCGTTCCTTTTCATTTTTAGGTATCTTGAAGGCAAAATCTTTGGAATGACACTTATTCGGACGAAAAGGCGAATATCTGAAGAAAATGGCCAAAGTCAAGAATCGAGACACTCAGTGCTGGGCCGAAGGGGACGGCGTCGGTTGTTACCTGCGACGCCGTCGGACCACTTTGTGACTACCGTAGTCAAATTGCTTATTTTCAAGTGGCGGTGTCGGGGTTTTAAAAGGGTAGGTCGTCATGACTCGGATGGCCTAGATTTTATCCGAACGACGTCCGAGACGAAGGGACGGCGTCACAAGCATAAGGTGATGCCGCAAGACTAACGTGGCCAAGACGAAACCCTAATGACGGCGATCCAGCGTCACAAATCAAAGGTGACGCCGTCGCATATGTAATCTTATATATAGAATCCCAATTTTTAGTTTTCGGTGTGTAGTCTTTTGGAGTAAAACCTAAACCGAACCAAGGATGTCTTGTATAGTATTTTAGGGTTCCAAACCCTATCTTACATCAAGATAAGTGTTTTACTTCATTAATTCAATTCATCTTCAATTACTTGTGTGTATGCTTGCATGTTTCCCATGTCCGGCTAATTTACTTGTGTGTTTGCTTAGGGAATATGAAACTTAATTATTGAATATTGATTGGTTGTCTCTTATCTTAATTGTGAATGATCTAGTATTGCGATGGGTCATTCGTTGTGTAATTAATGCTTGATTAATCTTTGTGAACCTTAGTTTATGATACCTAGAGTCATTGTAGGCTAAACCATACGAAGAGTATCTTAGAGTTAAAGTTTATAAATCCTAGAGATTTTGTGGCGATAACCTTTGGTAGTTTCAAAGAGTTAGGGATAAGCGCATACCCTACGACCTTAAACACACAACGCGATTAAGAATAAGGGCGTGACAATTCAACCATCAATAGGAGATAATTAAGGAGTAATAAAACCTAAGTAAACACATCTTTAAATCATCATACGAGCACACAATAATTAGACATAGACTACATACACCTTTAGCTTAGATAATTAGATAGATAGAGTAATCGGTGAAATACCAACCCCAAATCCAAATCCCGAGATTAGTACCTTTCCATTTACTAAAAACAAAAAAAGATAAAAAAATAATCTTTCTCAACCCCAACCTTAGCATAGTAACTTCTCACTAGCATTCCTATTCCCCAGAGAGCGATATCAATTCCGTGGCTTACCCTAATACTACACTACAACGATTAGGTTCACCGCCTGGGTGTTGAAAAACTTGCTCGACGAAAGGAAGTTCCTTTGAACCCGAGCGATGCGTGTAGCGTTATCAAAGGGCTTGTTTCATTCTCACGGGAACCTACATAATCTATCGACTTTCACTTAGAGATTGTTGATATTGAAGAAGGAGACCCTCTCCCAGTCTCCCAGATAGGAACCAAAATGCACAATTGAGTCTAGAGCCAAGAGATCATCCACAATATCTCATTAGGACACAAAATTAATGAAGACTTCTTGTTTCACACAATGTGGAAAGTAAGAATATGTTAAGAGTCCCACGATTATCCTTGTGGTATTGCGAACATCCGAGTGATATGTAAAAATATTCACGATGAAGATGGAAATCCTTCTAGAGCCGACATCAAACAAGCTCTTGGTGGGTGACATGTGAGATCTTCCCGTAAGATCAAGCTTGTGACAACTGGACATAAACGATGGGGCGATTCATTCTTGAATCAACATTGGTCTAGGAAATGAATTGACGAATACTTTTGGAAAAACCGTTCGATGTGCAAATCTTCTTTTCTCTAGCACATCGAATGTGTATTCATATTTCAAACTCAAAAAGTATCTCTGATTGAAAAAATACTTTTGGAAAAACCGTTCGGTGTGCAAATTTCTTCTTTTCTCTAGCACATCGAATGTGTATTATCTTTCAAATACAAAAGGTATTTTTGATTGAAAATTGATCTTTCTCATAAAACCTTCGTCGTATTGAAAAAATCTTTCTTCTAAGCAATACGTGATTGTTTTCAAATCAATTTTTCATCAATCGGTGAATCTCAATTATTGGTTCACTCACTCCGTGTTGTCTTCTTTGAGGCGTTACGGTTTGAGAACGACTAGAACAAATTGTGAAACCACATCAAGGAGATTCTTGAATTATACACGATCACAAGCGGTACTTGTCTTGATCAGCGGGGAACCATGGGCGTGTACCTCGAATTCAACGAAGTGATCAAAGACACTTTTGTGTGTTTTATTACTAGCTGTTGTTTGCGGTACATTTGAGCGATTGCGGTGATCGAATTGAGAAGTCAATCCAAAGCCGCATGCTCACAAAGATCCACACTTAATTGAAGAACATCATGACAAGTGCTATCTACATTACACGGCTCGGATATTTTTATACTATGCTACGCTGCGCTCACGCAAATATCTTGAACCGATAAAAGCTTCCGCTACTCGATGAAAAGTTGTCATGATCTAGAAAGTGTGAGCATGTCGGTCCATAAGTCACAACATCACATGAAGGACTTATTCTTGTATTGGTAAATTGATCTACATCTATAAGGGTTTTTGGTGAGAGTCAACTTTGCTAAAAGAATAAACCTAGTCCTCTTTTCATAAGAAAGAGTGAGATTCAATCCTATTCATTTTCATGAATGAAAAATGTATGTTAGGACAATTAGAATTGTCTAAATTCTAAATACATAACTCGTAAGCAAATTTTAATAGTTAAGAAAATTGCATATTTTCTGAGTTATTAAATTAGAAGCTAGACTAATTTAATGCAAAATTGGTAAAAGACAAACTAGCATATTTTATCTAGTTGTTGTGCTTTGAGCATTTAAAAGTACTACTTACAATTGTTGGAATAGCAGAACTATTAAGAAAGAAATTGCATGCCCAATTTTTCAAGTTAATAGCATTGATGGATAATTCATCATCTACATAGTAGAATACACTCTTTTAGTATATAAGTAATTGTTATGTATGGACTTTCTCAAAAGTGTAGGGAAGTAAATAGAACACTATTTTTTTCACTGGTTAATGAAACACTTACAATGTTGTCAAATCCGATTGGGAGTATTGTGTTCTTATTACCGAATAAAAATTAATGTAATGATCTCTAATTCGGTGGGAGTTACAAGCTTTGTCATCTTGGTAGTAACCCGATTATCTCTAGAATGTCTTAAGATAATTACTTTCCACTTGTAGACACTTATGTTTTCAAGGATAGTCATGTACGTTTCCTTATTAGACAATGAAGTGGTTCTACATCTACTAGTTATGCTAATATCAATGACATAATCATATTAGTCACATAAACAAACATATGTCGTATTATTTATCTGCTACATGATGTTTTTCCATGCACAAGTGGGAGAAATCTATATTGTGTGCAAGGTACAACATATAGGTATATGATTTAACGGATTCTTTTGACTGCAAGGTAAGAGACTAACGTTCTAATATGACTTGTACATATCTAATTCAAGAAACACTTGGTGTTGCAATTTCGTCATGTGAGAACTTGGCGAGATTGCAACAACAAAGTAAATCTCCATGTGAAGTCGGACCTTGCATGGACATATTTGCGGTTCTAAATTAGACAAGTATTTAGAACATGTGTCAAAATGATATATAAGACTACTTCAAATTAGATACTTATGTATTATTAGAATAACATAAATGAAGTAATCTAATCCTAGTTCAATTTGTTTATTTATGTATTTTGGAATGACATAAATGAAAAATAATGTAGTCCTACATTATTGCGAAGTAAATAAATTAACTTGAAATTACTATTGAAACCAAGAGTTGTGTTCATAATTACTTTAGTTAAACATGTTTATGATTCATTGTAAAGACATAAACATAAAGTCTTTTAAGACTTATAATAAAGTAATACGTTAACTTGTTATGTTTTTTAATTAAGACATATACAAGAAGTCATTGAGTTGATCAATGATTTATAACGTATAATGGGATTATAACAGTTTATGTTTTCTTGATGAGACATGGATATGAAGTGACTTTGTTAAAAAGTACTTGTGTTATAAAGCATGCAATTGGCTTGGAAAGTGTATTATACCATTAAGTTGACTTAGTTGGTAAATAGGTAAGCCAAAAGGAATATGTTTATCTTATATATTGTTAGATTGTTTTACAATATCAATTCTAATGAATACCACAAGTTGATGGTATGTTCAGTTAGGAGAATCAAACTCTATTTGATCTGTTAGATTCAAGATAACCATCACTTCTTTCTTAAAAAGTAACAAGGTTAGAAAATTGAGTATGGATTAAATATACTCAATATGACTCCAGCCTAGAAGAATAATAAAACACCATTTTATTATGGAATGTGATGAATCACATTAAGTTTTTAAATTGAAGATTCTGAATTTGTTAAACTACTTATGAATAGGTTATAAACAAACTTAAGTCGGGAATTATCAATGTGTATTTGTAATGTCCCAAAAAGAGAACAATGTAGTTTTGCTATAATTGCTAAGTATATTAGATAGTCTATATATTACAAAAGGCAAGTGGAAGTTTTTTTTTATCTTGAAAAATAAAATTACAAGATACATAATCTTCTTAAATACACTAGTAAATATCATGATGAGGCTAGATATGAAATGTTAACCTCAAGATGATGGAATTTTCATTCATAGATCTCCAAGGATATCTCAAATATTTGATTTATATCTTGAGAAGAACATAAGTTCTGGGATTATAGTAAACCTAATAATCATTATGATGGATTACCAAATATTGAATTGGGTAAATTACTCATACTATGAATGTTAAAGATGTTGTCCATAAAGATAATAATTTTGGAAATTTGGTTTGTCTTAATAGTTAGACTAGAGAATGAAAATGAGTTTCTTCAAAGAGATGAAAAACTCTAGTGGTTTAAATCTCTGTATAGAAATCATATGGATAAAATTGTACACATATTTAATGCATGTTTTATGACAAGATTATTAATCATACTTAAGCAATTAATTGTGATTGAATATTCTTTCCTAAGACACATTAAATATATAAAGATGATAATTGTCATACTTGGTTTCATTAATATGAACTATGACAATGGAATATCAAAACTCTTTCTTGAGAAATTACTTGAGCGAGGACGGTAAGTAATCGAAAGGTTTTTTGAATTCATATAATCTTTGGAAATGTACGAAGTGTAATAATTCATGAATGCATAAATGCATGCATCTATGAAATTATTCTTATGTTATTAAATCCTAGTTTTGATATATAATTGAAATAAGATAAATTTTAAGTATTCTTGAAAGCTAGTGGGAGTATTATGTTAAGGTTTTAAATCTTATATGTTGTATAACATATAGGAAGTAACATTCCTTGTAAGCTAAATGTTAAGTCTTCGATTGGAATGAAACTTCACTTGTAAGATTTAAGAATTAAAACATACAACCTTGGAATATATGTTTATTATTAATAAACATGGGCAGTAAAATAAATTATTCTAATAAAACATGATATATCATTTGGGAAATGGATAACTATCTTTTGACAAGATAGAACATAAATGAAATCTAAGTTTAACCTGTAGATTCATCATGTACATCATGTAGTGTATTCAAATTATTGTATTATTCATGAATGATATATGATTTGAAAACATTGATATCTAACTAAAAATTATAAGATAACTTGTGTAATGAACATTCTATTATACATTGTGTGGAAAACTAGAAGGGGGTTGAATAGTTTTACCAATTAAAACTTCCTTTTAAACTATTTAGATTGACTTATGTCAATCTATTTGGTTAATGTGTTGGATGTTGATAAACAAGCATATAGAAGATATGTAATGAAAGAAAAGAGTAAGAAGCACAAAACCACAACGCAAGTATTTATAGTGGTTCGGCTACAAGGTCACCTTCCTTGCCCTACTCCACTCCCGAGTCACCTACTCGAGTTCGTAATCACTACACCAAGCTCCTTATGGCGGAGAAGCCTTCACAACGTCGCCTACTCTTTTTCGGTACTAGGCTAACCACGGGTTCTTTCACACCAAGGTGAACCACTCCTACACAACGTCGCCTACCCTTTATAAGGTACTAGGCTAAGTACCTAGTTCTTTCACACCTTAGGTGAACTACACCTTCACAACGTCGCCTACCCTTTATTAGGTACTAGGCTAAGCACCTAGTTCCATTGCAATGGAGGAACTACTACCACACTACACCAACGACTAATCCCAAAGGAGATCTACTCCTTTACAACATCATCAAGGATATCAATATCCTTGGATCCTATACTAGTCTATCTTGTACATCGAAACACACCATATCGATTGTACATCTAAGGCACCTTTCACTAATGCCTTTGACTAGATCTACAAGACACCTTTCACTAATGTCTTGTGTCTTCACTTCTAAGCACCTTTCACTAGTGCTTCCTTGTCTTGACTTCTAAGCACCTTTCACTAATGCTTCTTTGTCTTGACTTCTAAGCACCTACCACAAGTGCTTATCCTATAGACGATAGATACCCTTCACTAATATCTTCGTCTTGACACTTGAGACATCTTTCACTAATGTCTTCAACACTACACTTCTTTGAAGAAAGAAAGGAATCATCAACAAGAGGACTTCAGTAGCCTTGATGATGAGGAAGCATAACAACTCATGGACTTGAGCTTGCTCGACTTCAAAGGTGGTGATCTTGCCTTTAAGAGGAACCTAAAAGATCACACAAAAACAAAACTACAAACATAGATCTCTTGGATCTAAGGTTAGTGAGATCTAACTCGGGGAGAAAGTATGTTAGAAATAGGTTTGAAAGGGTGAGGAATAATGAAGAAATGGCTCACTATTTATAGAGGAAAAATCCTCTCATTCCCCGGATCCCACGGATCCCTTCCACTTGGGATCCGGCTAGCACAAAGCTAGGGATCCGTGGGCAGCCTCTTTACCCATGGGTATTTTTGGTTATGGGTCATGGGTCATGGGTTATGGGTTGATCCATGGTTTTCTTTCTAGATACAATGTACCTTAAGGATACATTGAACTTGGTTAAGTGGTATATATAAAACCATGGGTTATGGGTCAAAACCATTTGCTAGTTTTTATCTATTTAGTATATACTTGTTTTTTACCCATTTTAGTATATACTTGTTTTTACCCATTTAATATACTTAGCTTAAGTATGTGTTAACTCAATATGTAAACACTAGTTGTTGTACATATATATCTAAATCATAGAATCACTTATACTTGTTAAGCCAATATGTAAACACTAGTTGTTGTACATATATATATATATATATATATATATATATATATATATATATATATATATATATATATATATATATATATATATATATATATATATATATATATATATATATATATCAGATCATAAATCACTTATACTTGTTTTAGTGTTTTATGTGAAAATGTGAATATGTTAGAAAACTATTAGTTCAAACCATTTACGTATTTTATTTGTTTCGTTAATATGATTTTACTTTTGTTATCGACAAAACATTAGAAGATCGTAAAATATAAATAAACGTTTTTACGGCTTATTTGTATTAACAATCTCCCCTTTTGTTGATGACAAAACATAAAATTATTTTAAGGAAAAGCTAAAATTAAATAACGTTTGAATTTGTAGTTTTTACTTTCTTCTCCCCCTTTTTGTCGAAACAAAAAGTGTTTGAAGAAAAGCAACACATCGTTTTTAAGAAAAACATGTGAAAGAAAAATAAAAATAAAAAAGAAATAAAGAGCAAGTAACGGGAATAGATCTCGTCTTTGCTCCCCCTTGACGAGTCCATCCCTATGTAAAGGCGTCAAGAAAGTAATTCTAATCTAGATCATTTGCAACTAAGTTTGCAAAGAATTTAAATCTAAGAGGCAGTGTGCTCCCCTAGATGATTGCAACTTTGCAATGGGAGGTCATGAAAAAAAAATCTAGTATTGCAAGTAATTTGCAATGTATTGCTTTGACATAAAGCTCCCCTAGCTTTAGGATGTCAAAGTCTTCATGTGTGAATTGAAATACTACAAAACAAGGGTTAGAAAGCAAGCATAATTCACAATTTCCTGCAAATGTGATACAAGTTATAGTAAAAAGGTTTCCTGTCTCACGGATCCCGCGGTTCCCTCCTAGTAGGGATCCGTCTAGGCTATTCGAGGATCCGTGTCGGTGATCAATTTCGACAAGGGTGAAATAACAAATAATGTTATCACATAAATGAGATATGAAAACAAAGTAATCATATGCTCAACAAAATAACAAGTAGCATGTAATTCCATTTAATAAAACAAGAGTTATGATATACATGACTCAAAAATAAGAAAATAGACAATACATAACTAGGAATTTCTTAGACCAACTAACGCTTGAAGTTTAGACACCACTATAATCTTCTAGCTCAAGTTATGTTTAGGTTTAATCTCGTCGAAACGTTCGAGGAGATGATAGAACATGAAACGTTGGTCTTCTCGTACTTCATGTATCAAACTTTCAACATGTTGACAATGATAGCAATCTTTGTCATGGCTAGGTAGTGGTGGTGGATGAAATGAAGTGGCTTGATTCAAAGGATCAATTGAAGCGGTTTGAGGAGCCTCGAATGATGGAGGGATTGGTGGAGGTCCATTTAAGAATGGTTCAATCAAGAATGATGATGGTGGTAAAGAAGTGTCAACTTCCATAAGGTCGGGTGGTTGAATTTGATGATTTATAATCCAAATGGGATTATATGATGGAAACGGCGAAAAGGAAGCCGGAGCAAGTGTTGACTCAACACCTTGATTTTGAATCATTGTTCCTCTAATGAGGAGAATGTTGTCGTGAGCGGATGAGACGGCCTAGGTGGCAAGTCCTCTAAATTGTAGAGGTGAGGTGATGATTGTGGGGATGTAAAAGAGATAGCTCTAGGAACCAAAGGTGATGGTTTAGTGGAGATGATATTGTTTGGCCTAGGAGGTATGGTTGTGTTTGGTATAGGTAGTTTTGTGGGTACTATCCTTTTAGGAATTGGTTTGATTGGACGAGGGAGGATCCTATCATTTGTTGGTTTGACCGGAGATGATCCGGTTGAAGAGATTTCGTGTATAACACGGGCCCTTTTGTGGGTGGTTCTTTGGTGGATAAGTTGCTACTTGGGGTTTTCCTCATGATGGGATGATTTCAAGAGGTTGCAAAAGCTGAAAGTTAGGATGAGAGTGATGACTATGGAGGTCCTAACAAGGTGGTTTATAAACCAAGAGATTTGGAAGGTGCATTTAAGCCTTAAGCCACTAAGATTCATTGGAATGTGATGATTAGCATGCACAAGAGTCAACTACTGAGAGGTTGTCTTTGTTCTAGGAACTCATTTAAGATGAGATGGAGTGTTTGAGTTAGGAAGATGAGTTGAAATGATTGTTTTAGCAAGATTTGTCATAGACAGTCATCCGGATCCCACGGTTCCCTTCTCAGAGGGATCCGTCTAGGCTAATCCTAGGGATCCGGCGTTCAGCAGTTATGAAAGAGTGGAAGAGATATTTCTAAGATCCTAGACCTATATCATCTTGAGTGTTTCAGTTCTCCTAAGTGTTTTAAATGAAGGGGTGCTTAAGTGTTTGAAGGCAATGAGTGTTGTAGCTAATGATTGTCTTTTATGGAAGAATTTGGAACTTTCAAAAGTACCAATGGATGAGCAAGTATGACACTAAAGATGTCAATTGAAGTTAAATGAAACTAAATGATCCTAGAGATCAGGTTGTGTCTTAGGATAGTGTTTTGGAAGATATCCTAGAAGCTTTGAGTTTGGAAAGCTAGATTTAGATCAACTTTGATTAATTTTGAGGTGAGGATGATTAATGAGCAATTATGCCATAATCAAGACATTTCTAAAGCTAGATGTGAAGGATCAAGTAGGAAATGAAGTGAGAGTTTGAGAGCGGAAGAGTAATGGGTTAAAAATAAAATGGTAGATCGAAAAGAGTCTTAGAGTGTGTTCTAAGTGAGTTGTGTGTAGGTAGGAAGAATAAACCTATCTTGATAAGGACTTAATTTGCCTTAAGACTCTATGTTTAGTTTAGTGTGAGTTGTTCTAAGGATGTGTTACAATGCTTGTAATTGCATTTTCTGTCTCACGGATCCCACGGTTCCCTAAAAGTAGGGATCCGTCTAGTACAACATTTGGGATCCGTCTATCTGCTAAGCAAAACCTTTACTAAAGGTATGCAATGATCTTGACAATGCATTATATCTCAAGGATAGTCTAAAGGGAGTTCTAAGATATCAAATGTAAGATGTTTTATTTCATAAAAGAAATTGGATTACATTTAATAAAGCACGAGTACAAGAGAATTGATCCTATTTTGGAGTACTAAGTTGCTTGAGTGTTTTCGCTAGATGGATCATCAAATGGTTGATGAGTGTTGGCGGATTCAGGAATGAAGAACGTCTTCATGTGAGAGATGTTCAGTGGTTCCATCATCTTGTTCACAAGTACGTACAACGGACTTTGAAATTGAGGATGGTGAAACATGAGATTATGATAAAGGCGCGTCAAGAACATTCCATAAGGAATAAGTTTGTTCTTGGATCCTTGAAGATTTACAATTAGCCTTGCAAAGAAGTAGGCAAGATTGTATGGTTGTTGTGTTAGCATGCAATACATCATGTGAGCACAACACGCGGGAAGGATTTCTCGATTTCCCTTAAGGCTCCAAACGTTTTCACGTAGGATGAGCGCAAGAGGTTTGTACTCTTCAAGAATATCCCGTGTGTGGATGATATTTGGATGGGAGTGATGAGGTTTGCATAAAATGCGGATTAAGTCTTGCGGAGAAGGAATATGAGAGCAATATGGACTATTTTCTTCACGAAAGTTGAAAAGAGAGTCAAGAGACCAATCTTCGGTGAAGGCACATTGTCCATGATTGGGAATTCGGAGGATGTTGGCAAATTGCCCAAGGGTTAGAATAAACTTTTGGTTTTTGATCCAAAACCAAAGAGAAAGAGAGCGATCCTCGTTACTAACGAGTTCAACTTGACGAAAGAATTCCAATACAAACCTTGGACATATTTTCTCGTTAATTTCGAGAAGACATTCCAATCCTATGGTTCGGAAGGAGGTATTGATACCTTCTTGAATTGTAGAGAGGTGTCTGTCGTCCTTCATGGAAGCGACGGGTTTCGAGATTAATGAACCCACGGACATGATTGCCAGGGGTGTTGGGCTCAAGAGAGATGTTTGGAGTGTAGAAGCTAGAGGATGAGAAATCAAACTCATATATATGCGTCATAGTTGAATCTAGAGAAAAGACGAGTTAATAGAAAGTGATGATTGTAGTTAACCAATGATTATCTAACGTTTTTATTAGATTTTTATTAACAATGGTTTTTAGCAATAGAAACACTTAACTTACTTATTATTTTGACACATTAGTGAAGTATTACTTTTTAGAAGAAAAGTAGTTTTTAATTTGCATGACAAACTGTTTTCGATGGGGACGGATCCCACGGTTCCTTTTCAAAAGGATCCGCTAGTATAACTTCCGGGATCCGTGGATCTGCGATATGAGAACCGGTTTGATAAAAACATAGGTTTCTGGTTTTATACCACAAAGTATGTTTTATCCTACATTTTCTTTTAGCATGCATACATGACTTCTAATGTATCACGAAGGAATATAAAACATATAGATCAAAAAGAGATAAACACATTATGATAAAAATAACATAGATAAACTAGATTATTAATAATATTGCATTTCAATACTTAGGATGATACAAAGGATTGGATATATAACCCCAATATAGATTAACAACACAAAGTAAATGTCTCCGTATGTGAACTTCATCATAGGGAACACAAGTGCGATGACTGTTAGAGCGATGAGAATGAGTGCGATGTATACCATTTTGATGACGGATCTTCTTGGTTTCGGATGAGATGGAATGAGGAGGAAGATGAAGTTTTTGAATGAGAGAGAATTTTTGAAATTGGAAAATTTGAAAAAGTGAGGATTGAAAAAAAAATAGGCGTCGAGTGAGTTTATTAATAGGGAAGGAGGAATTTTTGAAATTCGTGTTTTTGTTTTATTAGAAGAAATAAAATATAAGCTCTATATACTATGACTATAGACGAGAAATATAACACGTACGTGAGAAAAAGGCTTCCTAATGAAGCTACATGTAAATCATGTGTAAACACAAAAATCTACTCAAATAAATGCCTAACAAATAACACTTATATACTAAACTAATATCATTTAGATATAAGTAGAAAGTCATACCTCGAATGCACTTAGGAATGTCTTTACAAATGACAAATGTCACTTAGACGATTCCCGCTCCTTTGCGTTTAAGATACCTTCTTTAAGGAAGGTATTCTTGTTACCAAGCAACTCCTAAAGCTTGGTGGGTATGAGCTTTGACTAATCAACATCACAAAGAAGATTAGTGCAATTAAGTGAAAGAAAAAAAAATGGTGTTTATCAAATCAACATCCAAACATATCGTTTTTGAAAAACATGGTGTTTGTTTTTATGAAAAACCTTCTTTGTAGTTTTCAATTAACTATGGATCGTATCAAGTTTTTAAAGTACAATATACTTCAAGAAACTTGGTAACGAAGCTCTGATGCCAATTGTGGAAAACTAGAAGGGGGGTTGAATAGTTTTACCAATTAAAACTTCCTTTTAAACTATTTAGATTGACTTATGTCAATCTATTTGGTTGTGTGTGTTGGATGTTGATAAACAAGCATATAGAAGATATGTAATGAAAGAAAAGAGTAAGAAGCACAAAACCACAACGCAAGTATTTATAGTGGTTCGGCTACAAGGTCACCTTCCTTGCCTACTCCACTCCCGAGTCACCTACTCGAGAGTTCGCAATCACTACACCAAGCTCCTTATGGCGGAGAAGCCTTCACAACGTCGCCTACTCTTTTTCCGCTACTAGGCTAACCACGGGTTCTTTCACACCAAGGTGAACCACTCCTACACAACGTCGCCTACCCTTTATAAGGTACTAGGCTAAGTACCTAGTTCTTTCACACCTTAGGTGAACTACACCTTCACAACGTCGCCTACCCTTTATTAGGTACTAGGCTAAGCACCTAGTTCCATTGCAATGGAGGAACTACTACCACACTACACCAACGACTAATCCCAAAGGAGATCTACTCCTTTACAACATCATCAAGGATATCAATATCCTTGGATCCTATACTAGTCTATCTTGTACATTGAAACACACCATATCGATTGTACATCTAAGGCACCTTTCACTAATGCCTTTGACTAGATCAACAAGACACCTTTCACTAATGTCTTGTGTCTTCACTTCTAAGCACCTTTCACTAGTGCTTTCTTGTCTTGACTTCTAAGCACCTTTCACTAATGCTTCTTTGTCTTGACTTTTAAGCACCTACCACAAGTGCTTATCCTATAGACGATAGATATCCTTCACTAATATCTTTGTCTTGACACATGAGACATCTTTCCCTAATGTCTTCAACACTACACTTCTTTGAAGAAAGAAAGGAATCATCAACAAGAGGACTTTAGTAGCCTTGATGATGAGGAAGCATAGCAACTCATGGACTTGAGCTTGCTCGACTTCAAAGGTGGTGATCTTGCCTTTAAGAGGAACCTAAAAGATCACACAAAAACAAAACTACAAACATAGATCTCTTGGATCTAAGGTTAGTGAGATCTAACTCAGGGGAGAAAGTGTGTTAGAAAGAAGTTTGAAAGGGGTAAGGAATAATGAAGAAATGGCTCACTATTTATAGAGGAAAAATCCTACTGTTCCCCCGGATCCCACGGATCCCTTCCACTTGGGATCCGGCTAGCACAAAGCTAGGGATCCGTGGAACGCTCCTCTTTACCCATGGGTATTTTTGGTTATGGGTCATGGGTCATGGGTTATGGGTTGATCCATGGTTTTCTTTCTAGATACAATGTACCTTAAGGATACATTGAACTTGGTTAAGTGGTATATATAAAACCATGGGTTATGGGTCAAAACCATTTGCTAGTTTTATCTATTTAGTATATACTTGTTTTTACCCATTTTAGTATATACTTGTTTTACCCATTTTAGTATACTTAGCTTAAGTATGTGTTAACTCAATATGTAAACACTAGTTGTTGTACATATATATCTAAATCATAGAATCACTTATACTTGTTAAGCCAATATGTAAACACTAGTTGTTGTACATATATATATATATATATATCATAAAATCATATTATACTTGTTTTAGTGTTTTATGTTTTATGAAAATGTGAATATGTTAGAAAACTATTAGTTCAAACCATTTACGTATTTTATTTGTTTCGTTAATATGATTTTACTTTTGTTATCGACAAAACATTAGAAGATCGTAAAATATAAATAAACGTTTTTACGGCTTATTTGTATTAACACATTGAAAGAATAAGAATACTTTAAACTTTAAAATGTTTGAAAGTTTAAGTTGTCATAAATTGGTGATAGAGGATGTCACACACTTTATGAATTATTATGTGGATTGGTGAATGAACACATACAAGGACTTCACTAATTGAATTCTTGAAATAAGTATTCTCAAAATTACGATAGATCAAGTTGGTTGATTTATGCCTTGTCAGCAAGTATAATTGTCATTACTTGAGGCATAATTCATCAACTGGAATTTTCATGCATTGATCTATTTAGTATTTGGATAAAGGATGTTAAACAATTATTATAATAAATCAAATACTTGGTATGTTTGATTTTATAATATATTGTATCCTATATTTGCATATTTAATCCGTGAATAAATTTATTTATTCTAAATCGTCCGTTGTCAATTAATGATATGGGAGTATCGTTAAATTAAGACAAATCTGAGTGATTTGGTAGAATATACTTAAAAGTATATTGATGAGAAAGAATACCAATTTCAGATGATATTCAATGAATTGAATATAGGACTTATCCCAACTACATGATTTTACTTTATGGATATTGTTATTAAGTAAATCATGAATAGTTATCCTCGGACTTGAGATACGATAAGTGTCATGAATGTAGTGCATACGTGGAACAACTTAACGCTATACGTGGCGATAGTCATAAGGGTTGTTTCGGAAGTGTTGCAAAGTTCATGGGTTAGTCTTGTAGTCAAGATAGAATTTGTTCCTTCAAATTTATTTTGAGTTTAATCTTTGTTGGGCCCTCGTAGGGTTGACAAGATGTTTGCGTGGCCATGCCCAAAGATCTCCCAGAATATGTTCGAAAGATTTAGTAATCTTGGTCGCTCTTGACTAACTACATAACAACATAAATAAGTAACTAACGATTAGTCTACGAGCTAACTTATGCTAGATAATAGTTGGGGTGACCGACTCTTCAATACAGAATTTTCTAATTCCTAACAATCTCCCAAGGGAGGTCACCCCATGTTTTACATTTCAAATCCTAGCATTCTATTCTTGACTTTGTTCTTGAGCTCGTAGACAAAACAACTTCAACATCGCAATCTTTGTGCATAAGTAGTGCAACTTCAAAGTGCCTGATTTGTACTTTAAGAGAGGTCATTAATGATCTATGAGATAATAATTAGGAGCCATCTTTTGAGATCATTAGCTATCATCAATCTACGAGACATCCTTTGTGGTGTTGGTATTATGTGATGTTGTGACTTTAGGACCGACATGCTCACATTACGGATCATGATATCTTCTCATCGGAGTAGCGGAAGCATTTGTTGAATCATGATATTGGCGTGATAGCGAAGCTTGGAGTGAAAATATCGAGTCATTGATGCACTAATCATGATTTCTTTGAGTTGAATGTGTTAGGTGAGCATGCGGCTATGGATTGACCGCTTCATTACGATCATTTACAAGCGTCGGGTGTACACACGTACAGCGATTAGCAATAAATCGCGAAAGTGTCTTTGATCACTTTCTTTGAATTGAGGTACCACGGCCGCGGTTCCCGTTGATCGATACAAGTCTTTTGTGATCGGTAGGATTCCTAAGAATCTCCTTGACGAGGTTTCGCATGTTGTTCTATTGTTCTCAAACCGAACATCTCAAAGAAGACAACACGAGTGAGTGAACGGTAATTTTAAGTCCAGATTGATGAAAGAGATTTGAAAAACAATCGTGTATTGCTCAATAGAAATTGTTTTGAAATACAACGAAGGTTTTATTGAAAATCAATTATCAATCATAAAAACACCTTTTGGTTTGAAAAATTAGTACACGGTCGATGTGCTAAAGAAAAGAGTTTTAAGCACAATGACCGGTTTTCAAAGGTATCCGTCAATCCATAACTTTGAACGAGGATTGATTCAAGAGATTGAATAAGCCCCATTGTTTACATTCGGTTGTCACATGGTTAATCTATAAAATAGATCTCACATGCCACCTACCGGGAGCTTGTTTGATGTTGGCTCGAGGCTTTCCATCTTCATTGTGAATGTGTAAACACATCACTCGGATGTTACAGCAATATCACAAGGATAATCGTGGGACTCAAGGTATAATCTCTCTTTCCACATTGTATGAAACGAGAGAGTCTTCATTGAAAGTGTCCTAATGAGATTTATTGATGATCTCGTGGCTCTAGACTCAATTTGTGCATATTTGGATCTGTGCGGAGACTAGGGAGAGGTCTCCTTCTTGATATCAACCATCTCTAAGAAAGTCGATAGATAATGTCGGTTCCACAGTGAGAATGAAACAAGTCCTTTTAAGAGGAACTTGAGTGGTTTGGAAAGTTGAAGTGCGATGCGTCCATTGGGTCCATGACGTCTTGTCTTCAATACCGATGTTACCATCGTAGCATATGAATTGAACCGGTTTACGCTACAAGGTTGAGTAAATGGAGGGCTATTTGTTTTCACCCTTTCCTCATTCAATTCTTTTTAATTCTTCAACCCCTTGATGCTTCCGAGACTTCATAGCTAGAACCTTGTTGGGTTTATTCCAATTACTAGCTCGGTCTTAGTCCGCACTCTTCCCATATCTCATTTTCTCCTTTTATCATCATACCTAAGGACTTCTACACTAACTAGTGGATTGTCCTGGGTAGATCCCTCGGTTACAGCGGATCTTGGGAACTAATACCTAACCTTATCATCCTTATATCACCGTTACATAAAGTAAAGTTGGTGGTCAATTTGGTATTGTTCATACGCCATTGGAACCAATTGAAAACCATTTGAAACTCAATTCGGATACTTGTGATATATTATCAAAGCATTTTGTACACGAATTGTTTTTGATATTTTAGAACGAGAACTCCCCTCAACATGTGCATCAAGTATTTGAAAATGTTTTGGCACACGGAGGCAAGAAAAGCATTAACTTCTTTGATTACCATTTTCTAAAGATATCAACATCACTTCCCATCAAATCAAGTAGATATAGCATTTCCGGGAAGGATGAGGTTTCCATAAATTTGCTCCCCCTCAATATGTGCCTCGAGGTTTGAAAAGAGTTTTGCACATACTAGAGGGAACCCTTTATCATTAAATGATTAGAAGCCATATGATCAAGGTACCTTAAAAACATTTAACGTTGAATTTGCAAAGATTTAAGTTTGTGTACCCTGATGACTTGAATTTGCAAAGAGAGTTCTCCCCCTTAATATATGCTTCGAGATTCGAAAATTGTTTAGCGGGGTGGCGAATTGACTTGGTCATTTAGCATCTTATGGCATTCTTCCATCTGATATTGAAGATGATTTGCATCTGAGTGGAAGACTTTGACAATTTCGTAAGCTTGACCTTCAAGATCTCTTGGTGTTATGGATGAGATGCTCTTCCATTCACAAAACCATCTAATGAAACTTCCCATATCACCGATGTAGTGTAGAAGAGAGTCTTGGTTTGGAATTTCGTAATTATTAGTGATAGCGATGCCCAATTGTTGTTAGGAATCATAGAGTCGAGACTACGGGATGGTCCATGGGTTACGGAGGCGGAGGTCTATCTTCCACAATCGACTTTGAATTGTGTCTCTTGAAGGTGCAACTCGGATGTACTAGTGCGATTCCGGCCATGTAAGAATCAAACCGGTCTTCGAGGGCTTAGGAATATGCTTTGTAGATGCATCATCTTCATCTCAGTTACGAGTCCGCCATGACATGCGACTCTTCGTTAACCATTTGATCATCGAGGAATAGAGGTGGGCGTGGATGTGAACCTTGAATCAACCGTCGTCCGAGCGTGATTTTTACAGTACTACTGTTCTTTTGTAGGGTCGATTGTTGGAAGATTTTGGCGGTGATGATGGTGGTTGTGATGGTGGTGTGTTGGTTGTTGTAGAAGGATTACGGATCCGAAGTTCCAGCGCCCGTTGGTGGTGGGGAGGAGGTGGATCTTTGCGATCCTTCATCAATGCTTCCATTACAATTGTTCTCCTTTTCTTTTTAGCTTCTTTTCTCGACATCAATCTTAAACTGCTCATAATTGTCGAACTTAATGGATTCTTCAAGTGCCTCATAGAGTTTCTTGTGAACCTCATGCTTGTCCTCTTGACCTCATACATCCTTTCACACGTTGCTCTCATATCGGTGATGGGAGGTCCTTGAATCGTTTAAGTGGGCCTCCATTGCCCATTCCACGGCATCCTTGACTTCTCCTTGATGGCGGCGTAACCCGCTTCATTGAAGTTGAGGTGCTCGAATCTATAGACACGATCCACTAGAGAATCAGCAGATTTAGGAAGTTGCCTTTCGAGCTTCTATCCTTTTAATGGCTTTATCCGTGGTTGATCGGAGGTGAGAATCATGGAGGAAGCTGGTGGAGCCACCTCATACGCAATTGTAATAGCGAGGTTCGGGGTTGGTGGTGTTTGTCTGATTGAATGAGAAGGTAAGGGGTGGTGGAAGTGCGATTGATAGTGAAGATCACGGTCATTGGAGGAATAGTGGGCGTATCTTCTTTGAATCTTGACATTATACATAGATTGTGCGATGTCTAAGGATTTGTCATTAATGAATTGATCACGAAAAGAAAAATCTTCATCAAGGTTCTTAAGTGAGGATAGAGTTAGTAGGCGATTTGGTTCATCCATCTTCAAGGTCTCATCGGATCTTGTCTCAAGGTTCTCCTGCGAGCCTTTTTGTAGCAGTGTCAACATTCAAGCAGTTGAGTCTCACCAAGTGTAAGAGATTCCTTAAGCGTTTGAGCACTTTGACCACTCCAGATTGTTCTTTTGCATGAGATGAATCAGTTCTTCTCTTTAGCTCATATTGATTTGTGGTGCTTAATGGAGATGATGATATAGTTAACAGCATGTGAGCAGCTTGTTCAGTTTCAACACTTGCAACTCCTTTACCCTTGTCAAGTGTAATTGGGGTTGTTTGTCGAGGTGGTTGAGCGGGTTCTCTTAACACAATTCCACCTCTTGGAGCTTTCACATTCGACTTTCAAGGCTTTCTTTGAATTCCAAGTTGCGGATCGACATCATCTTCATCGAGTTAACTTTGGTAACATTCCTTGGTATCTCGGTGTTCTCACCAATCTCCTTTTCACTTTCTTCCTTTTTGCTTTACGCTTCTTGGATGTGGTGTCGGTTGTTGAGACCTTCAAGTCTCTTTTTAGGAAGAGGCATATGATGCTTGTGGTGACTTGGTCATGGGAGCATTTGGTTGTAAAGGAGAGGTGTGACATCGTGAGAGTTTGGTTGCTCTTTTCATGTATTGCTTGAAGTAGTCCTTCTTGATATCTTACGTGAGAAGACAATCGAGAATTGGCAATCAAATACCTCTTTATCCGTACCTCTAGGAACATATTTGGGTTTCCTAAAACAAATTCATCTCTGCTTTGTGTAAAGTTGATTCGAGACCTAGGGTGAATTTATGAGTTTGTTGTAATCTTGGATAACAAGCTTAGAGAATCGATCTTTGGGAATTACAAGCTTGTTCATTTCTTTCGGCCTTGAGCTTTGTTTTGGAAATTGATTACATGGGATATGAATGTGTTCAATGATAGCGAAAATTCTTCCCAAATACGATCGATACATTCACATCAACCCTATAACGATTCCCATAGGATTTGCAAGATAGGGATTCTCGCTATCGAACCACGATGTTTTGCGGATAAGCACAAGTTAAGAATTGTTGTAATGGCTCTCCAGGTTGATAAATGTGTCCGTGATGATGTCGATGCTCTTGAAATCTTGTTCGATAACCCAATCCAATAAGAAAGACAATCGGATCGTCGGCACGGTGGAGATTCGAGCGAAAGTCGGGGTTACATGGGGTGATTCCAAGAGCCTTGCTCGAATATCGAGAATCAATTGTGAACTCCATATCATCGGTTTGCGGAGTATTGAGCTATGATTTTGTTCCATTGAGCGGTGTTCGGAATTGTTGAATGTAAATGGTGAATTGAGCATTGCTTGGTGAGTGCTCAAGAAGTTTGTGTTTTGAGGATGTCAATAGAAACTTTGAGTATCGGTTTTGTTGAAGCCTTTGTAGGTCCACATGGTTGCTTTTTCCAATACCGCCCATTGACTTAGGAAAGATTTCTTCGTCGAGAGAAGTTTGGATGATGCAGAAGGGTAATGCTCTTTTACGGATTGAACTTGCCATTGATGTTACGAGTAATCATACAATCAACGATAATGAATGGGAGCGAGGTTAGATGATAAATGGTAAGTGAGACAACATTGAGAGCACCCTTATGACATAAAGTAGTAACTCGAAGGTCCCCAAAACACATCTGAGAGAAAGATAGAGTGGCATGGATTACAAATATGTGACAACTTTCAAATATATGATAACATTCATAATGAGATATTTCAATGAAATGCAGTCGTATAGATAAATAATTACATGGCGAGCTTATAAAGGGATTAAAGGGCAAAGAGTGCATTTCAAGTGATCATGACATGAGCCAAGATACACATGTAGAAGTGATATAACAAATATGTATGAGGCAAAAAGGTAACATTTGGCAGTCGTGAGAGAAACCAGGTACCTTTTGCCTAAACAGAGATGTCATAGCAGATTACATAGAGTATGTTGATTCAACACATCGAATTAGGAGATCCTAAGTGTTGTGAGAGTGAGGTCATCTTTAGCACAAAACCTTTGAGCATTATAATAATCCTTGACCCTAAGACTAATTCGCAACATGAAAGTGAACAATGTTGCAAACTTGTAAAGACAAGTCGTCATCTAAAGTCACAGACAAGTCGCTAATAGTTTAGCACTCTAAGTCGCTATGCTAATTCGCTAGCTTGTAAAATCAAGTCGCCATGAACGATAACTAAACCAAGTTGCTACAAAGCAGTTAACTAAGTCGCTGGGTTACTAATTCGCTAACTTGTAAATACAAGTCGCTAACTACTAACTCGCTAACCAAGTCGCTAGAATATAGTGAACTAATACGCTCTGAAGCGTGAGTACGCTAAGTTGGCGCTAACTCGCTATGAAGAACATTAGAGACTAAGTCGCTACCAAGAACAATTTAAATCGCCACCAAGAACACTTCTAACATAAACCCATCGGTCCAATCCACTTAATCATACATCAATGTATTCCAAACAATATATTCCAAACAATATAATCCAAACATTTTGAACCCGTTCAATCATTATACAAGCAACAAACATACTATTACATGAAAAATCGAACCTAAGCGAGACAAATAATCACAACTCACGAGCTCGAAGGATGCGGATATAAAGGACATGTTAGAAGCCGGACACAAAAGCTTAAGAGAACAAAGATAGGAGGGAATCGAAGCAAACCTCTTACTAAGTAAGCTAGGATGAGCAAAAGTGGCGAAGAAAGAAAAAGCGAGAGAAGAAAAAACTTGTTTGGGAAAAATGGTAACTCGCTAACGGTAATTCGCTGAGGTATACAAACCATCTTAGGCAATATGACACAATTGGTCCTTGTGGTTTTAACATGAGGTGAGGTAGTTCGCTAAAGCAACATAACTTTCACTATATGACAAGTTTGGTCCCTATGGTATTGATGAGCAGTGGTAAGTTGCTAACACGGATTAGACAACGTCTCTAGCATGGATTATCTGCAGATCACCATGAATCAATTAAACATTTAAACACATAGGCAATTACTACGAAGCACAGGGAAAATCACACGAGCAAGATACAACCACAACCAATAGCGAGAGAAACTCATAACGAGATATTTCAAAAGCATAACCGAGTTAGTCACACAAGGAAACCACCACAACATACAAATAAGCAAACATCATAACCGGCCACGAAGCCAATGGCATATAAAACAAATCTCCCCTCAATCAATGTCATCAAAGATCATTGATTGATATTAACTCAATCCATTATAACACCAAGAATATATCATTTGTTGAGCGCATCTATGATCCCGTGCCATTATTGAATGACATTTCTAGGACCGTAGATGTTATCGATAACAAGGAATATATTCTTTATTAGTTGAGAAAATGATAAAATTTTGAAATGAATAAAAAAATGACATAATATTTTGTAAAGAAGTATATATTTTGAAAAAAATTTGAATAAAAATTTAAGTATATACTTCTAAATTTTTTTTTTAAGGAAACTTGATTTATACAAGGATATGGATGGGCGAGTCTGATTCAAGATGAATATGAGTCAAAGTAAAAGTACATCAACTCGGCAAGCTATAGCTCTGAATGAGCTATGTTCATATCTGAAGGAACCAAGTCATGAAGTTCTGATTGAATTGAGCATTGTACACGAAAAGGCCGAGAGCACATTGTACTTGAAGCACATGTAGACTTGTACATAGAAGGGTTAGTGACATGTTTAGTCTCACATTTGGATGCATCACGGTATAATCCAGACGTATCATTAATGGGGATCCTATTTGGTTCTACATTCTTGAAAAGTTTACTGTGGGAATCCACGAGGCATGATCTAGGAATGTAAGTTCGTTTAAGTCCTGTAAACTTAAATAATCGCGGTGGGAATCCATTTGAGACCATGATAAGTTAAGCTAAATGAGTGCACGACCTTGTTTTGACTATTTGTCCTATTGTGATCGAGAGAATTTCTTTGGGGATTGATCATCCGGATGATGTTTTGCATGAGACCTAGTTAAACTTATTGCATTTACGATGCGTGAGTGTTGACCATTAGTCCTATTTTGGGATTCAACATATCGAACTAGGCAATGAAGTGGTGGTTTTGACAAAGCAGACTTACTATCAACTTGGGATGTAAGCTTAGATTTCAATGGTTTAGCTCTTTCGGATCTAAAGGCATTAGGTTGTTTAATAGCTGTTTGTTTCAAGAGATTACGAACATTTGACTTTCCCAAAGTTGAAGGTTTTGCAAACTTAGTGTTCATCCTATTTCGGCATACTTCTGAGCTCATTTTTAGGGCAACAATATTGAAGCTCTTATCACAATTTGTGCTTTGAGGTCATCAATATCTTTCTTGAGAGGTTAGATTGATTGACTAACTTAGAGTTTGTTTCCTCAAGGTTCTTTCTTAAATGCTCATTTTCTCTTAGAAGGTTGGACACACATAGCTAGTTCGAATTTCTAGATTCTAGTGTATCACTCATCTCATATTGTCATATTTACGGGCTTACGAGAGGCGATTTGATTTCTTATGGTCGAATCTTTGTCACGAATACGGGATTTTAGCGATTAATTTCAAAAATTCTCTAAATTACGGAAGTTCCAGTTACAACACTTTTTTTTTGCATAAAGCATTTCATTTTTATGTTGTATATCAATTTGCAAAGAGATCGGTGTTTTTCAAGAATTGAAAATTTGTTTGAAAGCTCATCATATACCCTTTTTTCAATCATGTTACTTGCATTTGATTCAGACAGAACAAAGATTGATTCCACATTGTTATGTTTATGTTCGGGGTAAGAGTCATGTACCTTTTGTGAGAATTTGTGTGATCGGATAAGTGTACCTTGATGATTGATACCTTTCGACTGGAATTTGAGATCGATCTTTGTTCTCTTCATCCTTTTCCATCACAAGCGAGATTACTGATCGATGTCTTCTGTTGGTTCAAGCTGGAATGAGGCATGACACGTCATCATTGTTCCATGGACACTCTTGACACTCATTCAATTCCTTGACTTATTATTCTCTTTTGCGACTTTCTCGATGTATGTTTCCATATTACTCATAAGTTGAATAAATGAGTTTACGAACTCATGAATTTCCATTCCGTGTGCTTCTTGAAAGACATTCCATTCATGATATTATCAAAATCGAGGAGTATTCTTCCGGGTAAGTGGGTGAAATTGGTTGAAGATGGTTTGGAGGCGACATGAGAATCATCGGTTGAGAGCTTTTCTTTGGTGATTTGAAACCTCGATCGTTCTAGGTTAAGCAAAGCAGTTCTTGTTAAAGTGGGAAAATCGACGAAGGATGGCACAACTTATTCGATCCATGGTTGTGGATAAGAGTAATTTAAAGTGGTGAGATGTTGAAGCGGCTCATTGGTGCATTCCATATTCTTAGCATCATCTGCGGACATTAAGAGTGACTTGTTTGAGTTGTTACGATTGATCGATCTTGAATCATTAAGTGTGTGGCCTTGGATAGGCATTACGTTTTCACTAATCATCTTGTGTCATAGAGAGCAAGTACTTTGGTGATTAAAGGATCCGTGATGGTGACATTGTGTTATTATGAATTACTCCCCAAGTCTCTAGAGATTTAGAACCAACTCGCTACCAACTAAATAGCGATAATCCCAAGTCAGCTAGAGATCTTGCACCAAGTCGCCAACATTAATTAAGCCACATTGTGAAGTCGCTGGGTTCCAAGTCGCTATCCGGATGTAAGTCGCTAAGTAACTCGCTAACACTCAGTCGCTAGCAAAATTTGGTGACAGATTAAGCTACTCAGTCGCTAACGATGCAAGTCGCTAAAGAACAGCTAACTCTGAGACCAAGTCGCTACCACCAAGTCGCTACCCGTAGTGGAGAGTCCACTACTTGTACTGTAAATCGCTAGGTGTAACTCGCTAGGTCTAAAACTGTAACTCGCTATAAATTAGTGAAGCAAGTCGCTACGAAGAAAGTGGTCCGTGAGCTAAGTCGCTAGCAAGAAAAAACCATATAAACATCACTTTTCAATCCAAAAACAACCCAACCAAGATGATTCAAGCTTACCAAGTGAAGACCTAAACACTTGTGATGAT
This sequence comes from Chrysanthemum lavandulifolium, assembly GCA_022545495.1. Lineage (NCBI taxonomy): Eukaryota > Viridiplantae > Streptophyta > Magnoliopsida > Asterales > Asteraceae > Chrysanthemum > Chrysanthemum lavandulifolium. The sequence goes on along the minus strand of CM040243.1, from coordinate 253,226,883 downwards.
TCTAAACATAAAAGTACTAACAAAATTCAAACTTTAACACAAGAAATCAACCAAATGATGCAAAACCACTAAACTTTTCAAACTCAAAACCACCTAAAAACCACTAGAAATCCAAAGATGTGCAAGATATGATCTAACCATGGCTCTACGATACCAATTGTTGGATATTGGTTTCACATACACATCACAACATTAACACAATGAGCACATAGATGGTTTTAGAGAGAGAAAGAGTGGGACATTCTAGTAAGAGAAACTTGTAGAATATTAGATTACCAAAGAACATCCAACCCTCTACCTTGCAAGGTAGAGGGTATTTATAGATTACAAACTAAATGACCTCTGACGGCTGTGGATCGGGGATACGGTGGGTAAAGACCCGTCCTTCCTCCACGGTGTTGCACTAGACTATTTTACGCTACTGACTAACTACATAACAACATAAATAAGTAACTAACGATTAGTCTACGAGCTAACTTATGCTAGATAATAGTTGGGGTGACCGACTCTTCAATACAGGAATTTTCTAATTCCTAACACAATCACTAATAACAAGAAATAGAATGGTTCAATAAAGAATGACTTAAATCCATAAATTTATTTAACATGGTATTAGAAACAAAAGGATAATAATAATGATGAACCATTAAAAGGTTTTTCCAGGAGACCTTACTCGAGTTGTGCTAGAGGCATCAAAGTGTTGCTAGACGCTAACCGATGTGATCACACTATTAAGATATGTCCAAGTGGGAGCTGTTAGTTTAATGGACAAAATATTAATAGATGTGTGTTAGGATCGAACTCGAGACCACGGGATTGCACACTTTATGTATGAGAATTAAAGTTATAATAATTAAATATAGAATGTTATATTTAGTTATTATTTACACGGAATAATATATCGGACATTAAGTTAATTAAGTGTAATGGACTAACGATCGTTAAATGTTAAATGGAAGGACTAGATGTGAAAATAGAGATCGAGAAGGTTCTAGAATCCCATGGGGAGTCCTAAACCGATCGGCTATGGGTTTCCTCAAGCCCAATCCAAGTCTAACTTGGTCACCAAGTTATATTGGGTATAAATACAAGGCCTAGGGTCTTAGTTTTTCATCTCTTGTACTCATAACCTAAAAACCAAAAAGGTGTTTTTGTGTTTTTTATGTTAAACCGATCGTACACCCTTAACAAAGGTGTCGATCACTTGTTTTTTCAAAACAAATTATTTTGTATTAATTAAACTAGCATTTACTTTAATTCGTTAATAGTACGTGTGTACAAGAACGTGGTACAATCACACTATTGATCGTATATTGGATTGAATTACAAAACGGTAAGGGGTAATTCTTATAATCCTATAAACCCTAATTAGGGTTCATCCAATTGCTAGTTTTTGAGGAATTGATTTTTGTTCGGCTAGAATAAAAAAGGTACGCATAATTTATGTTTTAGTTAATTAATTATTCATTATATGTTTCTTTACGCTTCCGCATGTGTACTTGATGTTTATTGTTTATATTTATGATTAGTCATGTTATATAATTCCAACATAAGCATGGATAGATACTCAGCATTCGAGACAGGTGCTTCAACCTTATAAGAACTCGGCTTCTTTATCATATCATCATCATCATCATCATCATCATGCATGCCACTAGAGTAGAGTGTCACATCCGTAAGCCTTTTAGGCATGTTGTTTGTCATACGGACCATGGTCATGACTCCCATCACCAATGTCATCATACCAGAAATTAAGTGGTTGCCTAGCCCATCTGTTGATACAAAAGTTGGGCGTTCCTTGTTTGGGCTCCGGCTCTCGTACCAATTGATGATTGTTGCTTGAGACATGCGCACTAAGAAGACAGAAAACACCATTAGGCTTACCGTGGGATTGTCTCCCACGATTATCCTCTGGCGTGAGAGTAAGTAATTGGTTTAGGGTTAAAGGAGAGTTAGGGTTTGTGAATCGTACCTTTAACGAGGGATGTGATTCCCTTTATATACACACAAAATCCTTGTTGGTTCGGTGTTCCTCAACCTTCGGCGTATCCCGCCTAAGTCGGTTGGGGAATGATTATCTCCATAATTAGGAGATATCTGATATCGTATTCTATAACTAACGTTGGGCTTGGGCCTTCGTGGACCCAAAACACTTATCGGTGTAGCCCAGTTCGTGCTGGGCTTATTAGTATTGGGCTTTGGTCGGTTTCGTGACCCGAATATAGACTATACGTCATCATGTCCCCCCAGTCTAGTATGCGCAGTGATGGACTGCGGATGCTAGACTAATAATTGCAGTCATTGAAAAACTACGAAGCGTAGCAAAGAAGCATAAAAAGAAATCCGCCATACATTGTATCTAGACATAGTGTTTGAAAATGGACGCCTCGTTAATCGGGGGAAAGTAACTGCAGCAACATCACATCAAGAGATCTGATCCACATGTTGGGGATAGTGGGATCCACGTGTCGCTCATCGCGTGGATGAGGAAACTTATATAACCATCCGCCTCATTTTAAGCATGTTTTCACGGTGAAAAAACTCAATCCGCCATTGTTAAGAAACCTTTCATTTGCAAAAGCGAAACCGCCTATTCCAAAGGTAACCGTAAATGCGCCTTTAAAAGAAAAATAATACCATGGTCAAACGGTTATCGATTTCACCTCCGATATAGCGAGGGTGAGCTTGCTAGAGTTCACCTCAAATTATTATACCACTTGGCGTGCATCCGGTTGTTAGGGCGCGAGCATCTAATGCGGACTTCCCGAAGAAAGTAGGGTATCTGGCGCATTTTTCGAGTTCGCGAATCAGCGTGTGCCCATATTCTGTTTTTGTGCGGCGTATTAAATTATTACGATGCGCACTATCCCGGTACCTTTGCATCGGTGCGACAAAGATCTCAAACCGAGGTTAATTGCCGTTCTGGCGATTAACCCGACTATCCGCCTATTCGTGCGTTCTACCACTGGCGTGGTCGCGCGGTGGATCTCGTTCGCTAAACACCACAGGCGCCTCGGTGTTATCTGAAAAAGCGGGCGCTTAGGGCTGGAGAAAGCGTTTTTGGGTGAGACGGCGTGTGCTTCCCATCGCGTTTTGAATTTTATACCGAGGGGACATTGCGAGGATGGCGCCCCTGCACGGATCATATAGCGCGGAGGATGCAGGCGATAGCATAGCGCCAACCGCATCCCATTGGTTCTATCACGAGGAATTTTGGTGCATATGGGCATTAGCGCAATTACTTTGGTATCTTGGATGAGATGCCAATCTTCTTAGGCGATGGCGGGTGGGTGCTCATTCCTCGCATCCCACTTTCTTAATTAATCGTAAGAGCTTTCTTTTCTGTTTTATACATTATGTAACTGCGTATTTGTTGTCATACATTGCTGAGAGATGGATCTGTTCTGATTGTGCAATTCTGAAGCGGTTCGGTGAAGGTAGGGGCGGCCCCGAAGGAAGGATAAGAGCCCATCTTGGATGCTACATGAGCGTATTCTTGGTGAACTTAGGAGAAGCGAGGACCCGGCTCCTGCATCGCCTTGGATGCGATGCCCGGCTGCAAAGTGTGCCAAGCCCAAAGTGCCCTCCCGATAGCGCGACCACCACCGTGGGAGTGGCGCGACCTATGGAAGAAGAAGAGGAGGAGCAAGAATCCGGGCTAAAATGCAAAAGAGCGCTCTGAGAGGATGACGCGAGCTCATCGAGGAAAAAGCGCCATGTGGTTTCACTATGGAATCATCCTCTGAGTGATATTGCATCATCTCACCCTCTGCTTGATATCTCGGCCCACGATGAAGTAATGTCATCAATTTTTTTTTTTTTTTTTTTTTTTTGTTTAGTTGTTTATATGGGGGTGATAATTCTCATGCGTGAGCAGTGCAGCAGTTGCAGGGGTCGCCCAAGATAGTCCAGTGCATGCTGAGTCATTGGGGCTGAAGAGCCAAAGCACTGAGCCGTTGGTCTCAGGGAATGTGCCCATGGATAAGTTGGTTGAAGATCTGGAGCTATCAACTGCACATTAAGCGAAGTTGGTTGCACAACTAAGGGCTAAATACTCAGGAGAGTAGTATGGCGGAAAAAGACCAGGCATATTGCGGCGTTGGAGCTCGTTTAACTAGTGCCCGATCACGAGATAGAAGCGGCAAATCGTGTTCGGAGAAGCTTGCGGGAGAGAAAATGGCATTACTCTCCCAAATAAACCAGGAGCGTCCTGAGGCAGTAAAGTACAAGGCGTCATGTAACTGGGCCCTTAACTATCTGGAACAGGGTAAGGGAGAGCTGCTCACACAGTTAGGAGATTTTGGCGCTACTGTGAGCAGTGCATTGGAGGTGCAAGAGGCTAAATTGCACAAACTCAGCATTGAGTATGACGAGGAGTTGTATCCCCAACTCCTGTCTACTATAGCTGAGCGCAGGTGACTCGTAGGCCATGGTCTTCGTCTTGCTGCCCTCATCACCCTGGAGTCGCAAGAAGTGGTTGATGCCTTCGGTGGGGTAGTTCAGTGCGCTCTGGAGCGCGGTAAAGCGGAACCGATGGAGAAGATGCATGAGGCGGATCTGCTAAAGGTGCCTATTGAAAAGGTGCCCAGATACAATGCTAATGCATATGATGATCTGGTTGCAGCCATGGAGAAGATGAAGGTATTGGAACTGCCTTTGATTGCTGAACCAGAGCGCGACCAAGATTATCCTGTAGGGGTAATAATGGAGGGGCTAACATTGGCTAGGCATCGGTCTGAAGACGCAGAAGCGCAACATGACTATTTTTTGAAACCCAACGAGTCACAGCTGCAGGTACCTGTATTTTGTTCGCCCTCATGATATATTGAATCCGTTTGCTCTGGAGAAGTAAATTCCACTAAAGCAGGTCTTAGAAGCTCAAGCCACAAGGCTTGCCAAGAAAGAGGTTATCAAGGGCAAGGCCATTTTGTGCGGTGTTGGTGCAGCTCACCTTCCCCGATCGATAGGGTACACATTAGTGTCGCTCTGATATCTCGACAAGACTCCGACTTATTGAAGAAGCTAAGCGAGGCTAAGGATGCAGCGAGTCACATTGGTAGTTATTCCATTAAGCGTTGTAATAGCTGGTAGTCTGTAATTTGTAAAATAAACATCATTTTTTGTAAGTACGCTTGGTACCTAATGAAATGTTACTTATGTTGAATGATGTTGCAATTTATGATATTTGCGCTTAGTTACTTGTCTTCCCATAGAAAACATGTGTATGATCTAAGAAGCAAACTATTTATAGAACCATAGATAAGATGTGAAGTTCATAATCATGTATGAGATTCATGATATACTTAATAAATGATTTCTAAGTACTTTTTATAGCATAGTCGTGTATGTTGTGATATGCAGCGTACTGTACGTATCACGTCAAGGAATCAAGTGTCTTGGTTCCTAAGTTGTTAAACGTGCACCATATGCATTGTTGCGCATCCGTCGTGGGTTGCGTATAGAACTTATTCCAACATCTTGTGAACAAGGTGTTTAACAAGGATACATGATCCAATGTTGATGGGTTTGCAACCCTCTTACTCAACGAGTTGTTTGGTAGGTGAACTCATCCTTTTACCATCGTGGGTTTATTTAGTGCATGCACGCCATGTAGGCAAGAAATAAAAAATTGTTAAGACATACAGTATATGGAAATAACAAATTAAAATGTGTCACGGAGTTAGCTAGAAACCACGACGTTTTATTGATACTTGCAAGGTTTTATGTGAAATAAATAAGACATTATTCTAAGTAAAACAAAAAATAAATACATAGATATTTATTGGGCACTTCAATAAAGTCACGGGGCTTTTGTCTGTTGAGTGTAGCCATGCCTATAGGTAGCACCTCTTAAGGTTGCAGATGTTCCATGTGCGTAGCGTTCACGACCATCAAGCCTCGTAGCTTATGCAGCGCTTTGTTCCTAATGCTTGATAACCTCGTAGGGTCCTTCCACTTTGGTCCAAGCTTGCATGTCTTCTGCGTGGCTCGCATCATTGGTGCGATGGCAAGTCACACAGTGCAGAATGAAACACTTAGTACTTTAGCGTCATAGTATCCCTTCATCCTTGACTTTGATTTTGCTTCACGTATAGGCTGCGTTCGCCTTTTCTTCTAGCGGGTCTAAGTTGATCGTCACTCGTCGTGGTTGGTTGCCACATTGATTTCGGCGGTCACGGATAGTGGGCATTCGATTTGGTTTGGTATGACGACACATCCGTAGACTAGAGAGAGGGGTGTCCCTGTCTTGGTTTTAATGGAAGTGTGGTGCGCCCATAAAACATGCGATAGTTCTTTCACCCATCTTCCTTTGTGCTTGTCCAAGCTTGCCTTAATTCCTTCACCGGGCTTGATTAGCACGTTCAACTAAGCCGTTGGTTTGTAGGTGTTTAAGCTACGCAAGTCTTGTGTGATTTTAACTTCTCTTTGATCCTTGAAAGGGTTGTCACATAATTGTTTCCGTTGTCGAGATGATCTCCTTGGTAGGCGAGCGGCATACAATATTTTCCGGACAAAGCGCTTCACTGGTTGCGATTATTGTTACCCTTGCCTTTGCTTGATCCACTTGGTGAAGTAGTCTATGGCGACTATGAGGAACTTTAATCCTCCTGCTGCAGCAGGGAAAAGAACTGCGATGTCAATACCCAGCTTGTAGAATGGCCATGGTGCCGTAATTGGTGTTAGCTCTGTTGTAGTTGGCGGGGAATGGGTGCATGAACTTGGCAATCGTTACACTTCCTTATTAAGTCTCGCGCATCGCGGTGCATGGTTGGCGGTGGTATCCACGACCTCAAGCGCGTGCCACCGGACCGTGGTCTGAGTGCATCTTGCATGAACCTTCGTGGATTTCTCGTGTCGTAATTTGCTTGTAGGGGACCAACGGGTGAGCCATGGTTGCGGGAAGGGCGTCGATGCGGTATGTTATCTCGAGTTCGAACCTCATGCTTTGCGCCGTATCCTGCGAGCTTCCTACACTCTTGGGGTAACACTCCTTTGTTCGATGAATTCCATTATCGGTGTCATCCACGTAGGGCCGTCTTCCTCTATTACCATGGATACTTCCATTTCTGAGATGGATTTTCTTTACAGCATTTCCACCAACACCTGTTTGGATAGGTGTGCAAAGCTTGTGGATGCAATTTTGCTTAGTACATTCGCCTTCCAGTTTTCCCCTCTAGGAACCTGTTTGATGGTAAACCTGTCAAAGCCTTGGACTAGTGCCTTGGTTTTGTTGAGGTACTGAATCATGTTTTCCTCCTTGGCGTATTCGCCCAACACGTGGTTGGCTACTAACTGGAATCTACATTAAGCTTCGGTCACGTACACCCATTCGGTGCGATGTGTGGTCAGGCTATTAGGGCTTCATACTACGCCTCATTATTTGTTCTTGTAAATTGAAACACGGTGCGTAAGTGAATTCCATTCCTTCGGTTTTGTGAGAATAAGGCTGCTCTAACCCGTATATGCATGAAGATCCATACATGAACAAGATCCATGGATCGGCAATTCCTCTTGCTTGGTGCGGGTGCGTCATCGATTTGCGGTTTTCGATGATGAAATGCGCTGGTACTGTCCTTTTCTTTGCGATCGTGGTGCATAGGAGATGTTGTGCTCACCTAGCTATACACTCCACCATACGCGATCGTACGATCGTCGGGGTTTGGAGATGATTTGCTTGATTGGTTGATGCGTGATCACTTTGCTCGGTGCGCTTGGAAGTACTGCGCGGTCGTTTGGCGCGAACACTAATGCTAGGAACAACTTTTTATTGCGCTATAGTTCATCTCTGTTTTCTTGAACGCTTTGCCTACAAAGTACACTGGTGTTTGTATTGAGTTCCTATCCGTTAGTAGCACTGCGCTGACTGCTCCATTAGTTGCGGATAAGTACATAATCAACTCTTCCCCTGGTTGGGGTGCGACAAATGTGGGGAGCGTCGCCAAGTGTTGTTTAAGCTGTTTAAAGGCCTCTTCTGCCTCCGTAGTCCACCGAAAATCTCCTTTTTTTATACACTTCTTGAGTGTTTTGAAAAGAGGTAATGATTTGTCTTCCGACTTGGATAGGAATACATTTAGACCGGCCCGACTTTCCATTGAGGATTGGACTTCCTTCACGTGCGGTGAAGGAAGTTCGATAACGACCTTAGTCTTTTGGACATGGTTTTATACCATCGGGTTCTATCGGTATCCAAGGAACATGCCTTATGTGGCCGCCAAGGTGCATTTTAAATTAGCTTCATGTTGATCTTTTAAGTGTCACGAATGTTTCCTCTATGTCGCACACTAATTCCTCTTGATATGGTTTTTATGACCAAGTCATCGACGTAAACCTATATGTTGCGGCCAACCTGTTTGTCGAACGCACTGTCTACTAGCCGTTGATAGGTGGCACCTACGTTCTTCAAGCCAAAGGGCATTTTAGTGTAGCAGTAGACACCTTGGCTTGTATGAAAAGCTGTTTTTTCCTCGTCTTCCTTAGCCATATGGATTTGGTGGTATCCTTTGTATGCATCAAGGAAGCACTTAAGTGGATATCCATACAAAGACTCTACCTTCTAGTCTATCTCCGGTAGTGGGTAGCAGTCTTGTGGACATGCTTTGTTAAGATCGGGAAAGTCTACGCACATCCGCCAGCTACCATCGCTCTTCTTTACCATAACCGGGTTGGAAAGCCAGTCATGGTAGTATACTTCCCGCATGATTCCTGCCTCCATTAGCTTGTGTACTTCAGCCAAGATTTCCTGCGCGTGCTCTGGGCTGACCGCGCTTCTTACGGCGCCTTGGTGAGTATCCTTGTCGGATTCTCGACTTATGTTACTGTGATTGAGCGTGGTACCCGGTCATATGTTTTGGCTCCCATGCAAAGATTTCGGGTTCTTTTGCAAGAGTGCGCTGCTTCTTTGCTTTGGTTGTCCGCGGTGACCCTCTATCGATATTTCTGTTGGGATAATCGGGATGAATTGCTACCTTGATTTGGAGTTTTGGTCGCGCCTTTGTTCCGAAATGGGTGCCGTTTCGCATGTGACGCGTTGCATTCTTTAGGTGATGCGGCAACATTGTAGATGGTGGCGATACCTCCTTCCACTGAAATTTAAGCATCCCATCTTTGTGGTATCTGATCTTCTGCGTATGGTGATATCACAGTCGTCCGATAATGCCATTATATGGCGAGGGGATTGATCACCATGAAATCCGTCCGGTGTTGTGGAGTGATCTTTATTACCTACTCTAACTAGTAGGCGTAATTGCCCCATAGGCCATATCTTTTCTCTGTGAAGCCGATCGGTATTTGTCGTGGCCGGATTCAATTATAACGTATCTCGGTAGCGATTGTTTGAAGCGATGTTCGTACATTATATCTGCAGGCGCTCCCCATCAACATACATGCGGTGGATGTCGTGACCCCGCATTAATTTCGATGATGGCGGCTCTACCCTTCTGCGTTATTAAATCGTTAAGGTAGGGAAAGTGATTGTGCTTCCATGAGAAAATTCTGGCTGACCTTTTGCCTGGTTACTCTCTGCCATGATTGTATCATGTAAATGGTGTCAGCTTTGTCCTTGGGTACATCTTTTTTGTTCCCGTTCTTCTATCTATCCTTTCCATCCTTGATGTTCTTGACCAAATGGTCCAATCTGCCCTCTTTAACCATTTTATCGATTAGCTGGCGCAGTTGGACACATTCATTGGTAGTGTGGCCTTTACATGCGTGAAAGTCGCGATATCCACTCCTACGCGCCGATCCTGCAGAGTGCGCATTTGTGGCGGTCTTGGAAAGTTCGCACCTTACATTGCAAGTATTCCTTTGGAGTCTTGGTCGGTGGATATACTTGTCGTTATCCGTCCGTTCCCACAGTCATGGTAGCTCTTATTGCAGTTCTTTACTCGGTCATTGGATTGTCTCCCAGGATGTTCCTGTGACCGGTAGTTTGAGTAGTTTCTCTTACTATCCGCCGCATCGGCCTCTCCTTGGACGAAAGACCGCGTGCGTCTCATGAACTCATCAAAGGATTGGGGAATCTTGTCATTCAACCTTTTGATAAGTTCTGGGTTGCTGGTCCCATTCATGAACCCTGAAATTTTGAGCACCTCGGGACATGCTTTAACTTGCATGCATTCATCCTTGAAGCGCTCCATAAAAGCGCTTGTGGATTCCCCTTGGCGCTGTTTGACCCTGGCGAGTTCAACAGGGTTTTTAGCACACTTTTTCCGTTGAGTAAACTTTAGGCGGAACGCCTTTCTCAGTTCTTCAAAACCATTGATGCTTTTGCGTGGAAGCTTGTTGAACCAGTTCTGCGCATTTCCTACTAGTGTGGAGTTGAACCTGTGGCACCACGGTTGTAGCGATTTTTGATAGTAGCGGTGATTCAAAATTTTAGGTGATCGTCGGGATCACTGTCCGTCATAAGTTTTGGCGTTAGCGGGCATCGCCTTCTCTTGTCTTCTCGAGAAATCAGCGATCGTCGGTGAGCGCATCTATCTTTTAAGCGGCGCCACGGAAGAGACATGTTTTCCTCCTCACGGTTGCGATATTTCCTCATAGACTTCCAATGTCTGTGTCGCTATCCTCGTTGTCAGGAATTGTCGGAGGATGTATTTTCCTTTCTTGGTAACTTGTGTTGTCCTCGAATCTAGACTTGAAGGGCTTTCACTTGGGAGTATCGTCGCCCAAGTGCATCATGGATTCTCCGGCTACCAAGCTGGCGTGGACAACGATGCAGCTGTTCATCCTCCTCACTTCCTTCCGGATCTTGTGATTTGGATGTCTCATCATCCTCAACTCCCTCCCAATTACATTAAACCTTTGGGTTCGTGACTATCCCTCCGCTTCTCCTTGGCGGTAGCGGTGGGGATGTTTCAAACTCAGGCCAAAATCGAGTCGGGCATGCGGACTCAGGCGACCTCTTCTTTGCTTCCTTTTGCATGAGAGCAGCCAAGGTTTCGTAGTTTTGTGATACGAACTCTTCTGGCGCTAGTTCTGACACAACCCCTTCCAGAGTAGGAGTATCCGTTTCTACCACTATACCTTATTTTTATCGGGCGCATCAGGTGCTTTTGTGAAGTTTGTTTCCACCGCCGTTTGGAATGGAGTGGCAAAAGGAGAGCACAGTGGATCTCCTGCGCTAGCGGTGGTTTCCGTGGCCTAGGTTGTCCCCGAGCGTGGTTCCACGGAGGAAAGACCAAATCTTGGCACGATCCACGGTTTTTAGCAACATTGGTTGTCCCAAGTTTGCTTGGAAGGCGATCGACATCGACTTCTTTCTCGTAAGATCTGTTTGCGATCGGCGATTTCCATGCTTCATCATTCTAGTTCTTAGTTCTTAGTGAATGGTCCCGGATGGCGCCACTTGTTGATACAAAGTTGGGCGTTCCTTGTTTGGGCTCGGCTCTCGTACCAATTGATGATTGTTGCTTGAGACACTGCGCACTAAGAAAGAAAACACCGTTAGGCTTACCGTGGGATTGTCTCCCACGATTATCCTCTGGCGTGAGTAAGTAATTGGTTTAGGGTTAAAGGAGAGTTAGGTTTTGTGAATCGTACCTTTAACGAGGGATGGGATTCCCTTTATATACACACGGAATCCTTGTTGGTTCCGTGTTCCTCAACCTTCGGCGTATCCCGCCTAAGTCGGTTGGGGAATGATTATCTCCATAATTTAGAGATATCCGATATCGTATTCTATAACTAACGTTGGGCTTGGGCCTTCGTGGACCCAAAACACTTATCGGTGTAGCCCAGTTCGTGCTGGGCTTATTAGTATTGGGCTTTGGTCGGGTTCGTGACCCGAATATAGACTATACGTCATCACCATCATTAGTGGAAGCTGGTTTGTATGGTTTTGGGATGGGATAATAATCCGTATTTTTAGAAAAAGAGAACCGCTTATTTGATTTAAAGCGTTCCAGAGCTTTGTCAACCATGGGTGTGTGGTCATTTTTCTCATCTGTGCTTGGGTGGCGGTTTCTAACCGAATCCTACATCAGTTTGGAGAGAAACATATATGGCGATCAAGAAACTTACTTCTTCCTGAACAGGAGCGAGATTTGGTTGCTTGATATCCTCGTGTTTATGTGAATTAAAAAAATGTCAATATGTACTCGTTTTCTTAGAGACTATTTGACATTGATTAAATGAAAGTGCTTATGTAGTTAAAAATATGCAGATCGGTAAGTGCTTATTTTGGTCTTAAATAAGCAAATAAACGGTTTTATCAAGGCCTTCTAGAACAGGTCAGTGTGGGTTTAACCGTAGAAAATACTTCGTCCCCTTAAAAAAAACTAGATACATAAATAATGTGCTCATTTTGATTACAATGGCTGTACTATTACATTAAATAATCTTTTTTGTAACGAATTAAAAATAGACTTTCAACGAGTTTCAACCACTTCCACTTTTAAAAATAACTAAGAGAACATACCGTGTTTGCAGATAGGTCCTCAGAAATGGTCTTTTCTTCTGGGACTGCACTCCTTGAGCATTTGTGCTGACCATCACGGACCATCTGCCGCACCAAATTATCAAGAAATTTAGCATGTCTAAATTCTCAAAATTAGATTTAAAGGACAATATAATGTTTGACTAATACCGCCCAAGAACTCTGGAAGTTCACTGTCAACGTATAATAGAATGAGAATATGATTTGACACTAAAGATGGAACTACTTCAAATGGTTATTAGACTATATTAGTATTCGAAGATGGTATAACTATAATAGGATCTTGATTATTAGATACAGTAATCAGTTGATTTAGTGTTCTTGTCAAAATATCATAACTTCGTGCCCAAAGTTATCTTAGCCTATAAATATAGGACTCGTGCAACTCTATTCAATATAAATAGTTCTTCGGATACCCTTGAAGGTTTATCAATGGTCAAATAGTGCTAAAGATGAGAAACAGAAAGTCGTAGATGTTAGAACAACTATTTGGTAAATGTACCTCACATCGATCATTTCCAGGAGTGTGCTTTGGTATTTGGTGCCCAAAACCTATATGTAAATAGAGTCAATGACTTGTCAACTTAACGAGTTTAAAAAATAATTAGTAGTTCATTTGCTATCTATATAGAAGGCGAGATGAACTTACATGAATCTTAGAAGTAGTCTTTGGATCAAGGAAGGATTTCACCGTGCTCTATAAAAGTCTAAACCCAGACTCCGCATTGATAATTAAGGGAGAAATAGTTTAGACAGTTTGTGTAATGCTAGACAATAGTTTGTATAAAAATGTGTAGTTTATCCTCTATAGCATAAATTTAGCTAAATACCTCGGGGAAGTTGTTACCATCAATGCTTTGGAGACGCTGAATAAGTTCCCTAGCAGATTTGTTCATATTTTTCAATCCCTGATACATAAACCACGTAAACCTTAGCCTTACATGTGCGTAGGTCGGGAGCCTCAGGACTGGGTACGGGGTCAAAACAGGTTAAGATCGGTTGACCCGAAGCATTTTTTTTACCAAAATATATCTTTTTTTATAACTAGTTAGTGTGTCAATTATTATTACACTTTTTTTACTATCTTAATCACATTCTAAATTTTGGAATAGATTAATTTAGAAGGTTTAATGCATTAAGAAAATAAACTTGGGACGAAGTTCAACCCATTTAACCTTATTCCTTTTTAGTCTTATTACCTAACTTTTTCTTGTCCTACGTGCTTGACATGTTAGATAATCCACAACTCGAATCAGTAGTTCATAAGTAAACATGTTTACTTACCACTCCTTGCACATCAAGGATCGTGGTGCTTTGATAAATATGTTTTTTTTGCAGCAATTGAGCAAGCCGGAAACTTATCAATAAACGTCCTTTCGAACTCCATGACATGGTACTTCACATAATGCTGAGGGTTGTAGCTTGCATGAGCTTGGTAGCGTCAACTTTACCAAGTTGCTCAATGTAGACAGGTCTTCCTTGTTAGGGTTAAGATACATGATATACAAATAATAATATGTAGACATCACAGAGTACACAACGGAAGACTTAGAATATAACAGCAATTAATTAACTAAAAACAAATGCGTAAACATACCTTATCCAAATTGCAAGAACTTCTTCAATCAAGAACCCTAATTAGGGTTTATGTGGTTTAACAATTGACCACCGTTTTTAATTCAAACCAATTGATGTAACAATAGTGTGTTACACCACGTTTTGTACCACGCGTTATTAGCGATTCGATCACGAATGCTAGTTCTTGATCATAATAGAATAACCAAACACCTTTGTTATGCTCAAGTTCACTATAAATCCCTTACATGGGGTTTCACTCGTCGACCTAAGAAAAGAGGAAGAAAAGAAGAAGTTTGGCCTTCTATTGAAATCAAGTGTCCCAAAGAAAGAATACATGGGATGTATTTATAGCCTTATGGTAGATGTCAAGATTACTATGGTTTCAGATGTGGGATTCCATAGTTTGACCAGTGTTAGGAATTATGTAAACAGTTGGTTTCACGATAGAGTTTATCTGCGATAGTTATTCTGTTTCCACCGATACAACGGTTTCGATGATAGTTATTATGGTCCGAAGGTTCTCACTTGATCGTATCCGCTTCCTCTCGATTGTTCCACTTTATTAGTTTATCGGTTTATTAGGTAAGATATGCATAAGTGCTTAGCAATCTGTAAAGATAAGAGATATGCATATCTTCCGAGTGTTTTAGGTATGTGTAATTAATAGTTTATACATATATGTTTAGTGCTTAGTATGATTAAAGTAGTTTTCTTGGTCTATAAAAGAAACCACGACTAATGGTGTAAGCAAGCCTTTGATAACATTAATAGTAAATTACATTGATCCATAGAGGATCAGATTATAGTGTTTAATGTCTTCTTGTGTCTTGTATTTATTTTCCGCGTAAATACAATTCATGCAAAGGTTCTCCTTAGTTGTTTTGTGATTACACAGAACAGCTATACTCATTCTAGGCTCGAAAAGATCTATCTGGGATTAAGTCTCTACAATTGGTATCAGAGCCTTGTGAGAATCTTTATAAGAAGACACTCTTTTTCTTCTCAAAACCACAACATGTCATCATCAAAACATTCTGATGCTGAGAGTGATGATCAGCCCGAAGTATCAAACAACCAGTCTAATCAAAATAACACCCAGTCTTAAATTCAACAAATGGTCACCATGTCCAACTCAAGTGCTAAATTTCCTTACCTTAAGAAGGACGAATATGAGATATGGGCCATGAAAATGGAAAACTACATTTCCAACATGGATATCAATCTCTGGAAAATCGTCCTTAAAGGAAACAGTAGGAAGGCTACTACAAGAGATGCTGAGGGGAATGTCATATTTCTTCCACCTTCAACAATTCTTGAACAAATTGTTGTCCAAAGAGAAATCAAGGCAAGGACTACTTTACTACAAGCTCTTCCAGATGAGCACATGAGTGATTTCTATCATCCGGATGATGCAAAAGCATTTGGAAAGGAATAAAAGCTAGGTTTGGTGGAAATGATGAGTCCAAGAAAATGAGGAAGTCCATGCTCAAACAAAGCTTTCAAGAGTTTTCTATCTCGAAGAAGAAGGTATCCATAAGGGATATGACAGTTTCAAAAGATCCTCACCAACTTAATCGGTTAAAATCTAAACGATCTTGAGGAATGCAATCTCAAGTTTCTTCGTGCTTTACACCTTCTTGGAGCCAAGTGTCTATTACTCTCAAGGCAAAGGTGGCCTTGACTACATAAGCTTTGATGATCTCTACAACAAGTCGAAATCTCTTGAGATTGACATCAAGGGTTATTCTACTTTTCTCCGGTTCCATCACACTCTGCATTTGTTGGTGCTACCAATGGAAACACAATGATATCATATGTTGATAGTCCCAAGTCTTCATCAAGAACAACATCAACACACAAATCTTCTTCAAGAAGATCAAAGTCTAATTGTGTTAGAAGATGTGTTCTACTCATTTGTTGCTGAATCTGATGATCAACAGCAGTTGACCTATGAAGACTTTGAACAAGTAGATAAATGGGATATGGAGGAGATGGATCTTAAATGGCAGATGGCTATGCTTGCTGTGAAAGTCAAGAGGTTTGAAGAAGGCTCTGGGAGGAAGTTTGGCTACAAAGGAAGAGAACCAACTAGGTTTGACAGGAAGAAAGTCAGATGTTTTGAATGCAATCAACTTGGTCACTTTGCGGAGAATGTCCTAAAAGGAAGGAGGTGACGAAGAAAGTATAATGCATACAAGCTCAAGGAAGTCAAGAGATGAAGACTAGCCCATGCTATCACTAGAGAACGAGTTGACTGGGATGATCATGTGAATGATGATGAGGATGAAGAACCTCGAGTTGGATGGTTGTTGATTCTCTTGAAGAGGTTGCAATGATGGGCATTACTTCTCGTGTACACAGTTGTATTTTTGGTTGCGTACTCAATATAATGCTCTTAAATGTGAGTTTGATGATGTCAATGAAAATATAAAGAGTATTTTATACAAGTCAAGGCCTATAAGAAAGCAGTTAAAGCTTTAGAAAAACAAAAGGCCCGGTATGATCAAAATCAAATGGCTCTTGAGGAGAAAATAAATGTTTTAGAAAGAGATTTAGAAAACACAACAAATAAGTTAAAATTTAAAAAGAAAGAATATGTAAAGGTTGTTCTTTGAAAAGGAGAGTCTTAAATCTAATTTAGACTTAGAGGTGGCTAGGCATAAACAATGGCAAGAACGGACTAAAATTTAGAGAAATTGTGGAATAGTTCAATGTCTCTTAAAACAAAAATGGGGTTAGGATTTAAGGATTGTATTAATCCGGATGAGGTGTATGACCCCAATGAATACAATGTTTTAATCTTGTCACGATGAAGAAGAGGATAAATATAGAAAACTTGTTAAATTCATTAAACAAGGTGAAATGCATAAAGTTCCTTCTTCTATTAATGGTATTGTTAAGCCACCCAATCCGGACTATGACTCGGATGAATCACATATGTCTTTTGGTCAAAAGTCCAATGACTTATCGACAACGGCGATGAGTCTAACACATTTGTCTCTTGTTCTTCTAGGACTACAGAGACTCAATCTAAAGAATATGCCAGCTGTGATTCAAATAAAGAGTCTTTAGAGTCTGCCTCTCCTAAGCCTTTACAAGTTCCTCAACCCCAAAGTGTTGCTGTTAAAGAACCTTCTTCAAAGAAAGCTTTTTCTAGAAACATTTCTTGCTCTGTTGATTTTGTTAAAAACAATTCTGATTTTGGTTGTGATTTGAATAATTTTGTGTGTAATGAGACTGTTCCTGTTTTGAACAAGAAATTTAAGAAGAAATCATGTTTTGTTTGTGGAAGTGTTTTTCATCTAATCAAAGATTGTGATTATTATGAGAAAAAGATGAATGTGTGCACTAATCAACAGAGATATAACAATGTATAGAATGATGTGGCTAACATACCTCCATTTGTTCCCAAAGGAACATATGTGAGAACCAATGAAATCAATTATGCCGAAGACCAAATTACTGCGGTAAACCGGTTGTTGATGAAAGGCCATTTTCCTTTCATTGGAGAAGAAAAGAAAATAGACCTCTTAATGCACCTACAAGCTCTTATTTTCAAAATGATTATAGGATTGTTAGCTCTGTTTATTACCATCAAAGGGGGGCTTGTTGGGACACTGCTGTTAAGCCCTCAGCAGGTTGTTCTTGGAGACCAACTAAATCAAGTTATATGCAAATGTCCAAGAACAATAGTGGATCTCATTCAACTGCAAGTTTTTCTAATGTGATCCACAAGGCAGGCCCAAGTCAGTGATGACTTGGGACACCATGTATTCTAATGTTTGTACATATATTTTATTTTGTAGGATGATCCTCTTTCAAATAAAGATATAGGAATTGTAGATAGTGGTTGTTCTAGAAGTATGACAGGAAACAAAGACAGACTTCATGATTTTATGGGTATTCAAGGTGGCACAGTTACCTTTGGAGGAGGAGATGGTAACATCACAGGGAAGGGAACTATAAGAACTGCTCAACTGGACTTTGAGAATGTGTATTATGTGGAGGCACTGAGAAATTTTAATCTATTTTCTGTGTCACAGATTTGTGACAAGAAAAACTTTGTGCTCTTTACAGATAAATAATGTCTTGTTCTTTCAGAAGATTTCCAATTACCTGATGACAGTCAAGTTGTTCTGAAGGTACCCAGGAAACACAATCTTTACACATTCAATCTCAATGATGTCCAGCCGACTGGAGATATAGCTTGTTTGGTGGCCAAAGCATCCTTAGATGAATCTCTTAAATAGCATAGAAGGATGGCTCATGTGAACTTCAAAACCATAAACAAGCTAGCTAAACTTCGTTTAGTTAATGGTCTACCTTCCAAAATATTTACCAATGAGCACAACTGTGTGGCTTGCAACAAGGGAAAGCAACACAAAGCTTCATATAAGGCCATTACTGCTGTCAGCACTATCTCTGAGCCTTTGCAGCTTCTTCACATGGATCTTTTTGGTCCTACATCTATCAGAAGCATTGATCACAAATACTACTGTTTGGTGGTGACTGATGATTATAGTCGCTATAGCTGGGCATTCTTCTTGGGGTCTAAAGATGAAACATTCCAGCTTCTTCAAGATTTCATTGCCCTGGTGGAGAATCAGTTGAACAAGAAGGTCAAATCTATTAGGTGTGATAATGGGACTGAGTTTAAGAATGCTAAACTGATAGATCTTTGTGCCACAAAAGGGATTAAAAGGGTCTATAGCAATGCCAGGACTCCACAACAAAATGGAGTTGCTGAAAGGAAGAACTCAACCTTAATTGAAGCAGCAAGATCCATGCTTGCTGATTCAATGTTGCCTACCATGTTTTGGACTGAAGCAGTTAGCACTGCTTGTTATGTCTTAAACAGGGTATCAATAACTAATCCTCATACAAAGATACCTTGTGAACTTCTTTCTGGCAAAATTCCTACCGTCAGTCATCTTAAGCCTTTTGGTTGTCATGTCACCATCCTCAATACAAGTGATCATTTGGGCAAGTTTAATGGGAAAGCTAATGAAGGATATGTAGTAGGCTGTTCAGCTCAGAGTAAAGCATACAGAGTGTATAACCTCTCCACAAAGAGGGTTGAAGAGACTCTGAATCTCATATTTATGGAGGACAAGCCAAATGTTCAAGGTGCAGGTCAAGAATGGTATTTTGATTTAGACTATCTAACTGATCATTTGGGTTATACTCGATATAAATCTAACATTTCTGTAGAACCACAAGAAACTTCCACTAACAATGCAGGTTCTTGGATGTTGAGTCGATTCGAATGTGATGAACAAGTTATACTTGTCCCTCTTTTCCTTCTAACCATTTTTCGGTACAAAGAACTCACCGCTTGATGAGGCTTCCAATGATATGGGATATGCGAAAGAACTTGTGAAGCTCCAATGTCAAGAATATGCGACTATAGAAGATCTTGAGAAGTTTGGTTATGAATTCTCCAAAGAAACTCAAGATATCTTGAGGCAAGCTACAATTGAAGCTCGCAGAAACTTTGATGCGAACGTGGCTCTTTTTCTGCTGATAATGTTCTTCATTCCACTGATAAGGATTCAATTCTCACGGATGTTGATCTTGCTGGCGATAATGTACCGGTTTCCTCTGAAAGTGAAGTTGTCCCTGTTGTTTCAAAATCTGTTCCTTCTTCTAGTGATTTGGGTTTTGAAGCTACTCCTACCAGATTTCCAAGTCCTTCTGACTTAGCAAATTCACAACATTCAAGCTCTCCATTGGATGGCATTCATCATCAATCAAGAACAGGCATTTTTGATTCTTCATCTTATGATGATGACTATGGAGCAACTCTTACTAATCTAGCAACATCTGTCGATGTTAGTCCAAATATCACAAAAGGATTAACACGGTTCATCCACAATCTCTTATTATTGGTGATCCTACTTCCATTGTTCAAACTAGAAGCGGTCGAAGACAAAATTTGGTGAATCGCTTTTCTCGAGCTACATAAGGGTTCAACATAGAAACAATCATATAGACTATCAACATTGTCTATTTGCTTGTTTCTTATCTCAAGTTGAACCTACTAGTATTTCACAAGCACTTGGTGATGAAGATTGGGTAGTCGCTATGCAAGAAGAAATGCAACAATTTTGAATCAAAATGTATGGGAACTTGTTGATTTACCTCTGGTAAATATGCTATTGGAACAAAGTGGATTCTCAAATGTAAGAGAGATGCAAGAGGTATTGTGGTGCGAAATAAGGCTAGATTGGTGGCTCAAGGTCACGAGACAAGAGGAAGGCATTGATTATGATGAGGTTTTGCTCTGTTGCAAGAGTAGAAGCCATACGACTTTTCTTGGCCTTTGCCTCCTACATGGGTTTTATGGTCTATCAGATGGATGTGAAGAGTGCATTCTTGTATGGTGAAATTGAAGAAGAAGTATATGTCACTCAGCCCAAGGGCTTTGTAGACCCACATCATCCTGATAAGGTTTACAAAGTGGTTAAGGCATTATATGGGCTTCATCAGGCACCTAGAGCTTGGTATGCTAGGCTTTCTTCATTTCTTCTGAAGCATGGTTACAGAAGGGGTGCTATTGATAAAACTCTCTTTATCAAGAAATCCACCAGAGACATCATTCTTGTGCAAGTGTATGTGGATGATATTATCTTTGGATCTACCAAAGAAGCATGGTGTAGAGAGTTTGAAGAATTGATGAAAAGTGAATTTGAAATGAGTGCCATGGGTGAACTTACTTTCTTCTTGGGTCTTCAAGTGAAGCAGAAATCAGATGGCATTTTCATTCATCAAGAGAAGTATGTGCATGATATCCTCAAAAAGTTTGATATGGAACTTGTTAGGACACTACTACACCATATGAGGCTCCTAAGGCTAAGTCAAACAATGATCCAGATCCAGATGTTTAATGTACATCTTTTCAGTCCATGATTGGGTCTCTCATGTATTTGACTGCCTCTAGGCCTGACATTATGTTTGCAGTCAGTGCTTGTTCTAGGCATCAAGTCACTCCTTTGACTTCTCATTTGACTGCTGTCAAGAAGATTTTCAAGTATCTAAAGGGCCAACCAAAATTGGGCCTTTGGTATCCTAGAGAATATCCTTTTGAGTTGGAAGCATATAGTGATAGTGACTATGCTGGTGCTAATTTTGATCGAAAATCTACAACTGGGGGTTGTCAGTTCTTGGGGAGGAGATTGATTTCTTGGCAATGCAAGAAGCAGACCATTGTGGCTACATCCTCTCTCGAAGTCAATATGTTCTTCTTTGCAAGTTGTTGTGGTCGGTACTTTGGATTCAAAATCAATTATTGGATTATGGGTTCAATTTTATGAACACTAAAATTTTCATAGATAACCAAAGTACAATTTGCATTGTTAAAATCATGTTTTCATCAAAGAACTAAACACATAGAAATTAGACATCACTTTATCGTAGATGCTAATGAAAACACCTTATTCAAGTGGTTAAAGTTCACTCAGATGAAAATGTTGCTGATTTGTTAACAAAAGCTTTTGATGGACCCAGATTTCAATATTTGATTGTCAATATAGGCATGATCAACCCCTGATTCTTGTGTTTGAGGGGAGGATTGTGTCTAAGGGGAGGATTCTGGTTTAAGGGGAGGACTTTTTTTGGTGTATATATTTGGTCTTTATGGTGTATATATTTTGCATATGATGTTTGAGTTTATGTAGAGTTTTTGTATATTTTTATAATTTTAGTTTATGTATTGTTTATATATATATTTTTTGTGTGTGCTTTGTGTTCCACTAATCATCTTGCAGATCTAGATTCAAACACACAATCATGGGAATCAGTTGTTTGAGTCAGAAGAAACAAACTTTTATTCATTTAAACAACCTGCATTCTAAGATGCAGGGACATCATTACAGACATTGAAAATAACAAACAAGACCAACACACAACATCCCTTCTTCCCTTGACCTCCTCCTCAGACCAAAGCTTCACTCATCAAGGCCTCCTATCTGGCGTTATGTTTCCCCACTAAGGCATCATGTGATGCTCTCTCCCTCTCCTATCCATCCATTCCCACACTTGATGTGCAGGAAGACCCATCACAGTGGTTCTTCTGGTGGGATTGGATGTGGAGGGTTGGGGTCTAGAATTAGAGCACTTGGTGGCAACACAGAAAGAGGAGCAACCATCATAAACCTAGTGTTGCGAGGTCTGTAGGTTGGATCATTCACTTCATCATCAGAGTCTTCTTTCATATCCCTGAGCTCAGCACTTGACACCTCAACCTCATTCTGAGGAGGGTGTTCAACTTCTTCCTCTGAAGAAGTATGGTAGAAGGGGGATTGGTAAGGAGATGGTCTTGAAATGTAGGTGATGCTATTGGAAGCACCAGGAGGGAAGTAGTTTAACCAATTTGGTTCACTTTCAGAAGATGACAGTTCTATTGGATGATTAGGAGAACTGCTCATTGTTGTATGGTTTTGTTTATGTGTTAAGGGTTATGAGTTTGTGTGTGTTTCTGTTGTATAGAATAAGGTTAGTTTTATAAGTGTTTTTGGAATCTTAGGTCAGTAAAAGTTATGGTAAATATTGATGGTTGGAATTTGGATCGCTAAAAGTTCTGGATGAAGACAGTTTAGGCACTATTATGAGTCAAAGATTTGAATTGATTCTCTTCATATTGCCGCTGATAATATAATGGATTCCTCTGATGAGTCTGGATTCTGCTGATATTGTTGGAAAGTCACTACGAACAAAATTTAAGTGGTTTATGCCATTTGACTGGCTGGTTTCCACTGATTGACTTTTCATTACCACTGATAATGTGGTAAATTTGGGGGTTTTTACTTTTGAGTTTAATTGAGTCAAAATTGGTCAAGATTTTTGTCCATTAAAACAACTATTTTGGGAAACCTATTTAAAATAGTCAATCAGAAGAAACCCACTCCAAAATTCCCACTTCTTTTGAATCCTGCTCATACTCAATCTTCTCAATTGGCATCAATGGCATCGCTCGAATACAAAGTGGA
The DNA here is from genome assembly GCA_022545495.1 of Chrysanthemum lavandulifolium. Taxonomy (NCBI): domain Eukaryota; kingdom Viridiplantae; phylum Streptophyta; class Magnoliopsida; order Asterales; family Asteraceae; genus Chrysanthemum; species Chrysanthemum lavandulifolium. The sequence continues at coordinate 253,203,882 of CM040243.1, read as the reverse complement.
TCACAACAAGACTGCATTTTGAAGCCATACCAAAGGAAGCACACTTTATGATGAGATGATTGATTTTCTCTTGAGGTCCAAAATCAGGTATGCTCTTTCACACTCTCCATCTATTGTTTATGACTCCCTTGTCAGACAATTTTGGGCCACTGCTCATGAGCGGTCTCTTTCTGGTTCTACCAAAGAGATAGTGGCTACTATTGATGGTAGAGAACATGTGATAACAGAGTCCCTCATTAGGACTCAGTTACAACTAGATGATGAAAATGGTCTCTTTGAGAATGATAAAAAGGAGCTCATCTCTGGACTAACAAACTTAGGGTATCCTTTTGATGGGAAAATAGTTTGGTATAAAAACAAGTTTTTCCCAAAGTGGAGATTCTTAGTTCACACCCTGCTTCAATGTCTAAGTCCTAAATCTGGTGGTTGGGATCAGTTCTCTAGTTCTATTGCAAATGCTATTGTATGTTTAGCTCATGGGAGACAATATAATTTTTCAAAATATATTTTTGAGGAAATGCTTAAAAATGTGAAGGATACCAAGCATAAATTTTTAATGTATCCTAGATTCTTACAAATGATATTAGGCATTGAAACCTCTGACAAAACTCCTAGGGTTATTACTAAATTAACAGCCAAGTTATTTGCAACAATGAAAACTGGTTTTACTGGAGAACATATACCTCTTCTACCATCAATGTTTCCTGGTGTCCATGTTGTTGCTGATGCCTCTGCATCAGTTGCTCCTGATGATCCACAACAACCATCTTCACCCAGACCTGTTGCTCCTGAGGAGCCAGTGATTACTTCTACTTCACAAGACCAAACTCCTGTTGAAACTGAGGTTAATCCTACTTCATCTAGTGGTCAACCAAATAGTCCACCTAGACAACCTCTTGAAGATGAGACTACCTTTGATGATTTTATTGAGTCTCCTCCAAGGTCCAATGAAGCTCATACAACCACATGTATTCCTGCTGGTGGAGCTGAGGACTCTACTATGCTGATGGAAATGTCTAGTGTGCTTAACAGGTTTGTGAAAAAGGTTGATGATTTGAAGGTGCAGCTCAAAGAAACAAGGAAAGAGCTTAAGGAGACTAAGCTAAATATGGGTGGTGAAATGGTGAAGTTGTTAAAGAGAGTGAAAGATTTGGAAGTGAGATTGGGTAGAAGGAGGACAAGGTTAGTTGTATCTGATGATGATGAAGAACAGGCTCAAGAAAAAGTTCATATCAGTCTTGAAGCTCTTTATGTGCTAGCTTCAGTTTCTGTAAAAGAAACTCAGTCCTCAAAAATAAGCCAGTCAAAGTATTTTAGAGAAGACCAAAGAGGAAGAGAAGTTATTTGAGTAGGATGACTCTAAAGTCTGGGTTAGTGGATGCTGGTGAGGCATCTAATGCAGGTGATAAGGAGGATGTTGCTTCTGATGTGGTGATTACTGAGGAACAAGTGATGGACAAGGAACCGACATTTCTGGCGATAAGCCTCGCTCATTCCTACGAAAGTACATTCATCGCTCTGAGAAGTCTCTCTTGATGTTTCTCTTCTTCGGATCAGCTTGATCATATTGTTGCAGAGAAGATTGTACCTTCTTCTTCTAAACATAAAGAAAAAGAGAAAATAGTTGCAGAAGAAGAAGATTTGGGTGTAGATAAGGAAGAACAAAAGAGATTGTTTAGACTTCATGAGATAGCTAAACAGGATAGAATAGTTGCAGAACAAACTCAAGCAACCTTCAATGCATAATTCCTAGCTGAAACAGGTACTGAGGTTACACCTGAAAGGATGAAGGAATTGAATGAAATGGCTATGGGACTTTCAGATGAAGATTGGACACAGCTTGGTGAAGATGTTGCTAAGAATCCCACTCTTGCTCAAACAATATTAGGAGGTGCATTCACATCTGATAACTATGTCCTAGACATAAGGACATTGGTTAATCAAAGAAAGAAGGTTGCAGCAGAAATGAAGGCTAAAGCTAGAAGAGAAAAACCTCCTTCTCTGGCTCAACAGAGATTGCATATGAGAGTAATGGTGAAAAACATGAGCTCCATTATATATAACACAGGATGGAGTATGTCTTATGTAAAGTCCTTCTCTGATGAAGTGTTGGTGAAAGAATATAATAGAATTATGGATAGGTCTCTGAAAGATGGTATTAATCCTTATCAAAGGATGAAGAGACATTCACTCACTTTAGAAGGTTCTGAGATAAAGAGATTGAAAATCACTAATGCCTCTGATGGTGGTACTTCTGCTGCTGAAGATCCTTCTAATGTGCCTTCATCTGAGACACAAGAGACTTCAGCATGTGAGAAAAAGGAGTTACCAGTTGCTGATCCTGGTTTGGAGTCTTCTAATGTTATCCCTGAAAGTGAGAAACCTTCTTCTTCTTTGCCTGACTCCAGTGTTCATGACACTTCTGAACCTTCTCCTTCTTCCACACCTGGTGGTAGAAAGAAGACTATGGCTAAAAAGAGGAAGTCTAGACCTCTGGATCTTCAAGCTTCAGACAGTACTTTCATCAAAGATTTTGAAGAAGATGATCTAGATGAGGAAATGGTTGTTTGGTCAAAGTTGGTCAAATGGGAGCTAGTTCCAACAGGACTTGGAGGTTTGGGTCATTTCAATTCTGTTCATAGGGAGGATGGCACAGTAAGGATATTCACATTTCTTACTGAAATTCTTAACTTTTTGGATAGAAATGATCTTATTAGACTATATGAAATGGTTTCTACCTATTTTGAGTCTCATGATGTTTCTGAAGCTGGGATGTTCTTACTTGGGGATTTACAAGTGTTGTTTGATTCAACATCTGAAAATGGAAAAGGATATAGAATATGGGAAGGTCAGGATAACTGGGAGGTCTATCATTGGACATTCAACCCTTTGTCCAATGTTCATGTAGTGCAGAGTTGGGATGGGGTGTATGTTTACATGTTAACTGATGTAGATTATCCACTATCTGAGAGGTTAATGGCACAGATGTTATCAAATCAGCTAGTCTTCTCTACAGCTCCAGTTGGAAATGATATGACCCATGCAGAGCAACTTGTCAAGAGGCTAAAGGATAAATTACTTGCTGCATCTGCTGATTCTTCCAAGTAATGGGTATGGTATTTGTATAATATTTATTATGTTTATATTTGTTTTATTTGTTTTCTTATATATTATGTTATTAAAAAAAAAAAAAAATTATGGTATTTTACTAACTTTTATTTTTGAAAATCATTTTGTACAAATATGTTTTATATGGTTTTTAACTCACCATGTCTTCTAGACAAAGAGTTAACTTTCCATGGGGTACAGCTGTGGGAAGTATTCTCAAATCTGTTGATAGTTGCTGATTTACTAAAAATCAGAGGGTTATCAATGTACCCTGGTCTCATACACCAAACATTGACTACTCCATGAGCAAACGGCTCTGGTAAAGAGATATCAAATCCGTTGGATGGTTGACAACTTGCCAATAAGTTGTATGGTACTCAACTCACCATGTCCTCATAGATGAAGAGTTGGCTAGCCCACAAGTTCATGGATTGTGGTAAAGGTAGTGGAACACCATGACTAGTCCTGAGTTAAACGGCTTCAGGTAAAGACAAGTCAAATCCGTTGATGGCTGTGATGGTTTGCCAAAATTCATTAGGGTATCCAATACACCAATGATTCATGTTCTAAGTATTGGACTGGTTACTAGTTCACCAGGGTGATGCCATGATTCCACCAAAGGACTAGCTAGCCCAAGAGTGAGTAGCTACTTGGTAAAGGCTTCTCAAATCTACTCGGTTATGTAATGTTCTGTTACCGATTTTCCATGGGCTCTTGGACTTCATTGCTTATCCGGTGGTTCTAGGTGTTCTCCTGGTGCTTATTTATAATGCAAATTGCTGATTAGCTCAAATCCTCTTGTTTGCTAAAGATCTATCTGGAAACTTGAAGTTAACAAAGTTAAAGTCAAGTTTAGGGGAGGATTGTTAGGAATTATGTAAACAGTTGGTTTCACCGATAGAGTTCTCTTGAAGTTATTCTGTTTCTACCGAAACAATGGTTTCATTGATAGTTATTATGGTCCGAAGGTTTCTACACGATCGTATGCGTTTCCTCCGATTGTTCCACTTTATTAGTTTATCGGTTTATTAGGTAAGATATGCATAAGTGCTTAGCAATCAGAAAGATAAGAGATATGCATATCTTCCGAGTGTGTTAGGTATGTGTAATAGTTTATACATATATGTTTGAGTGCTTAGTATGATTAAAGTAGTTTTCTTGGTCTATAAAAGAAACCACGACTAATGGTGTAAGCAAGCCTTGGATAACATTAATAGTTAATTACATTGATCCATAGAGGATCAAGTTATTGTGTTTATTGTCTTCTTGTGTCTTGTATTTATTTTCCGCGTAAATACAATTCATGCAAAGGTTCTCCTTAGTTGTTTTGTGATTACACGTAACAACTATACTCATTCTAGGCTCGAAAGATCTATCCGGGACTAAGTCTCTTATAGGGTTCCAAACCCTATATTACACCAAGATAAGTGTTTTACTTCATTAATTAAATTATGTCTTCAATTATTTGTGTGTATGCTTGCATGTTTTCCATGTCCGGCTAATTTACTTGTGTGTTTACTTAGGGAATATGAAACTTAATTATTGAATATTGATTGGTTGTCTCTTATCTTAATTGTTAATGATCTAGTAATGCGATAGGTCATTCGTTGTGTAGTTAATGCTTGATTAATCTTTGTGAACCTTAGACTATAACACCTAGAGTAGTTGTAGGCTAAACCATCCGAAGATTACCTTAGAGTTAGAGTTTATAAATCCTAGAGACTTTGTAGACGAGACCCTTTGGTAGTTTCAAAGAGTTAGGGACAAATGCATACCCTATGACTTTAGACACACAACACGATTAAGAATAAGGACGTGACAAATCAATCATCAATAGGAGATAATTAAGGAGTAATAAAACCTAAGTAAACACATCTTTAAACCATCATACGAGCACACAATAATTAGACATAGACTACATACACCTTAGATTAGATAATTAGATTAGTAGAGTAATTGGTTGAAATACCAAACCCCAAATCCAAACCCGAGATTCGTACCTTTCCAATTTCCAAAAAACATAAAAGATAAAAAAATAATCTTCCTCAACCCCAACCTTAGCGTAGTAACTTCTCACTAGCATTCCTATTCCCCAGAGAGCGATATCAATACCCGTGGCTTACCCTAATACTACACTACAATGATTAGGTTCCTTTGCCTGGGGTGTTATAAAACTTTCTCGAAGAAAAGGAAGTTCCTTTGACCCCGAGCGACGTGTAGCTTTATCAAGTTTTTGGCGCAGCTGCCGGGGAATAGAATAACTAGTTAGTATTCCACCTCATTTAGGTTTCTTGGCTTGATTCCTATCAAGTAAATTTTTTCTCATTTTTTAGCTTCCTTATAGTCTATCCCCCTTCTTTGTGTTTGTGTTCGTAAAACCCTTTTCATTTGTCGCTATGACAAGTGAAGTTGCATTTGAATCATTAACAAATGAGGAACAATTGAATTTCACAGATTGGTTTGGTTTTTATTGTTCTGATGAATTTGTGAGTGATCTTAAAGATAACCAAAAGGAGATGGGTGTAAGGTTGGACGGATTTGATATATTTTGTACTTGTGTGGCTTCTATTCAACAATCGTTGTCAGGATCAACTCCTTTTAGTGAGTCCATCTGGAGAATTTTTAAGAAAAGCCTCCTATGCATAAACCATCAGTTGAATGATCTTAGGCACTATGATCAAAAAGACCTAGTTTTTAAGAACATGGAACCTAAACCCAAACACGATTGTCAGATGGTTGAAGTTGAACTACCTAGTTGCATGCGTGAGATAGATTTCACCAAAACATATGACACGCGTGAGGAATCCTTTAGGCAAATAGAACATAGTGATCAAATTTTTGAGTATGATTCTTATGAATCGGACCAAGAATTTGAAATGGCTAAAGAAGGATTTGAGATACTTAGGAGTGTATTTGGGTTAGATCATACTAAAACACATGATGAACATTTAGGAGATCTAGATATAATGAAGAATGAGGTGGAAACTCCAAGCCCACAGGCCCTACCATCACTTGAGGAACACACATCGCCTATAACTTACCCGGAAGAAGTAGACGAGACTATAGGAACCCCGATTGATATAGAACCTTTGGACCAAACACCACTAGAGAATATAGGTTTAGATGCTTGTTGTCATGACCTCTTTCTTAGTCCTAGGGAAGTTCCTAATTTTGATGAACCGGAGCCTCAACCAAAAACCTTACCCAATTTTTCGTCTTTAGATGTGAATCTTGGAATTGAATTAGGCCCCAATCCACCCATCAAAATAGATAGTCCGGGTAGTTGCTTGATAAAGGTGGTAGACTCTAGGCCATGTAGAATGGAAGTTAATATAGGAGTAACCCATGACCTTACACACTTATATCACCCATTCATGGTTAATAACAAGAAACATTATGGGTTTAAACCGGGTTTATTAGGTCAAGATGGATCCTTAACTAAGAATCTTTTGAAGTTGATAGAAGATGATCCATTTTTAGGAGAGAGATTTGATTCAACCGCTACACGAATAGAATTAGGTAAGGTTATAATGAATGGAGCACACTCCTTTAAGCATATAAATCACCCATCACCCTCTCCTCACGTAGCAAATTTCCACCCTAAGGGTGTGTACCGCTACTATCACCCGCACTTAAACTTAAATGTAGGGAGAACCCCCCTTTATCCGTTAAATAAGGGTAGAGTCAGGCTCGTGACTCGAACAAAAACAAGCGCTTCTTGGGAGGCAACCCATGTGTATTTGTTTTTCATTTTCATTTGTGTGTCATATATCTTTTATTAATTGTATATTCTCATGTTTAAATATGTAAAAATGCTTTATTTTGTCTTTAACCTCGTCTTAATTACATATAAAGGTATTTTACATTTAAGGATAAGTGTAGGGAGGATTACACACGTTTTCAAAAGAAACGTAAACATGAGAATAACAATTAATTAAAAGATATACATGTGTGTTTGTTCGAGTCAAATGCTTGTATCGAGTCATAATGGATGTTTCGAGAAAATTTTCCGATTCTAAAGATGTAAATTTTCGAATTTTTCCAAAATCATGAGACCGGTTTTGTCGGGATAACTGTGACGGCATTAGGATCGCAACTGACGGCATCGGGAAGGAGTAAAAACAACATATTACTTTTTCTCGTTTTACGAGCTACTTATAAATTTTGGAATTTTCGGTCTTAATTTTTGAAATTACATAAACATCCATTCCACAAGCATTATATCCTAGTTTAATAGAGTCTTATATATATTATTACCACCGATTTTACTGCGAAGGTTTCGTTTGTTTTCTTCAAGTGTGCGGTTTAATTTTTAAGAAGAAGATACATAAGATAGGAAGGAGCTTTTCACGCATTCTTCTTGAAAAGTTTAACCACCACTTTACGGATCTACCGAGCTAATCGGGGGAGTATTAGTTTCTTTCATTTTAATTACCTTCCATTATCATAACTTTGATACTTTTCGAGGAACATTGGGGACAATGTTCGGTTTAAGTGTAGGGTGGGAAAATAGAGCGGGAACTTTGAAACTATGCTTATCCTTGACTATTTGCTTTGTCCAATTGTATTTGTGTAATAAACCATGAGAAAATGTCGGTTAGGGTAAATTTGGCACCAAATTTAAAATTTTTCATGACATATAGGTATATGACTAGCACAAAAACCCTTTACCACCTAAATTCCACCCAAAATGTGAGGATCACCCTTAGATTAGTAGGAATTAAAGCATTAATCTTTAAATTCTTATTGTGAACCGATAGTATAATAGATTCTAGAACTTGTTTTGTGATGCATCCCGAGATCTCTAGTAAGACTACACTTGTGTAGTTAGGAATAACTAAATGAAAAGAGGCATTAGGATAACCCTTGTTTGATACCCGTAATATAATTACTTCTTCCACATCGGTTGAGTAATTTCCCCACACCTTTGCGTTGTACTTATCTTTAGTACACGATACCCCTAGTTAACCCCTCACAACCTATCCTTTTCGCAGTTCTCGTGATGTTTCGGTCTTTCCGGAATATCAATGAAGAGCATTGTTTACACCCCACCCCTAAATGTACACCCAAATTGCCTAGCCTACCTTGTATGCACTCACTTTTAGTGCATTATTGTTATCACCCTAAAACCCTTAGTTCAATTATCTAGTTGCTTGCATGAGTTGCTAAGTCAAGTCATATCCTTTGTACATAGTTTTGGGATGATTGGGACTCATGGGAAAAGTTAAAGTTTATGAAATAACTGGAAGGGAACGTCAAATTCCCTTATTTGCGTAATAATGTACTCCAAGTGTTTTGATCTTTTCAATTCGGGTCAAATTAGTATTAGAGTAATAAAAACTCAAGTGTAGGGATGTGCCTATAAATCCCTATCATTTTGATGTTGCCTTAGAGGATGGTAGCGTAAAAATGTATGAAAAAAAAAGATCGAAAAAAAAGAAAAAGAGAAAAGAAAAAAATAGAGTATAGATTGTCGAGTCTTGGCTTTAGCAACGCCATTCTTCGTATGCTTGTAACATAGAGATTTTTGACTTGCCACCACTAAATAGCTTATCCCACCAAACCCTTTGTTTCCCTACGTAAGCCTAACATTAAAACCCTTTAAAGACCTCTTTGATAGTCTTTCCTAGGTGCTACGTAAGCGATGGAGGTTTGATCTATTAAAAGCCTATGGTAATCTATGTACTAGGACGGTTAATGAGTGTTTATCTTCCATTTCCAACTTGTTATATTTCATATACACCGAAAGATGTGAGTATCCAAACACCCCATGTGAGGTGCTAGTATGTAATTTACGTGCTTGTTATGACTTTTTGGGCTTATATGTGTTGTGGACTGTTTTAAACCAATGCTTCATGACCCACAACTTATAAATTAATTGGCTAAAAGCACATTTGCTTGAGGACAAGCAAATACCAAGTGTAGGGATATTTGATAAGGTTTTAAATGTAACTTTTGAGGGTCGTTTAAGCCCTTATTTGATCACTTTTATATCTGTTATTACTTAATATCATTCCTTTTCACTTTTAGGTCTCTTGAAGGCAAATTCTTTGGAATGGCACTTATTTGGATGAAAAGGCGCGGATATCTGAAGAAAATGGCCAAAGTCAAGAATCGAGACACTCAAGTCTTTGAAATACAAGGGGATGGCGTCGGTGTTACTGTGACACCGTCGCATCACTTTTGTGACAACTCGGTAGCAAATTGCTTATTTTCAAGTGAAGGTGTCGAGCTTTAAAAGTAGGTCGTCGCAACTCGGGCGGCCTAGATTTGATCGAACGGTCGAGGCCGAAGGGGCGGCGTCCACAAGCATAAGGTGATGCCGTCGCAAGACTAACGTGGCCAAGCGAAACCACAAATGCGGCGACCGAGGCGTCACTAATCATAAGGTGGCCGTCGCGATTGTAATCTTATATATAGAATCCGAATTTTCGGTTTTAGTGTGTAGTCTTTTGGGTAAAACCTAAACCGAACCAAGGTGTCTTATGCAGGTATTTTAGGGTTCAAACCTATCTTACACCAAGATAGGTGTTTTACTTCATTAATTCAATTATGTCTTCAATTATTTGTGTGTATGCTTGCATGTTTTCCATGTCCGGCTAATTTACTTGTGTGTTTACTTAGGGAATATGAAACTTAATTATTGAATATTGATTGGTTGTCTCTTATCTTAATTATTAATGATCTAGTAATGCGATAGGTCATTCGTTGTGTAGTTAATGCTTGATTAATCTTTGTGAACCTTAGACTATAACACCTATAGTAGTTGTAGGCTAAACCATCCGAAGAGTACCTTAGAGTTAGAGTTTATAAATCCTAGAGACTTTGTAGACGAGACCCTTTGGTAGTTTCAAAGAGTTAGGGACAAACGCATACCCTACGACTTTAGACACACAACGCGATTAAGAATAAGGATGTGGCAATTCAACCATCAATAGGAGATAATTAAGGAGTAATAAAACCTAAGTAAATACATCTTTAAACCATCATACGAGCACACAATAATTAGACATAGACTACATACACCTTAGATTAGATAATTAGATAAGTAGAGTAATCGGTAGAAATACCAAACCCCAAATCCAAACCTCGAGATTCGTACCTTTCCAATTTCCAAAAAAACATAAAAAGATAAAAATAATCTTCCTCAACCCCACCTTAGCGTAGTAACTTCTCACTAGCATTCCTATTCCCCAGAGAATGATATCAATACCGTGGCTTACCCTAATACTACACTACAATGATTAGGTTCCTTTGCGAGGGTGTTATAAAACTTGCTCAAAGAAAGGAAGTTCCTTTGACCCGTGTAACACCCCCAAAATTTGCTCAGCGGAAGACTTTACCAACTTTGGGGTGCTACGAAATTGGTATATAACCCAAGTATAGTGAAACAAAATAACTCATCCATAACTTAAAAACATAGTCAACGATAGTAATTAAGTTTTTACATTTATTAAAAGTACGAAGATAAGCCCATAAAAGTAGTTCTTTAAAACGGTCCCAATATAACATCAGAGTAAAGTAAATCCAAGACCATGCCTTCGCTGCCAAGCGCCTCCCAACAAAGTCACCAAAGCAGTACATATCAAATACCTGAGAAAACATGCTAAAAGTCAGCAAAAAGCTGGTGAGTTCATAGGTTTAATCATAAAACAACTTTGGACCATATCGCAAGTGCACACTACAACGAATATAGTGTCACACCAAAATAATCATTACGCAGGCTAAGTCATGCAACCGACACTCGACAATACATAATGGCCAACAATTCGGGGTCCTTCCCTTATCACGCAACAACTCGACATGTTATCGTCATGGCAAGTCGGGTTACCCCAAGTCCAGATTATATTCACGGCAAGTGGCACCGAAAGTCTGACGGGGTTGTCGACCCAATAGATCTATTTATAACATTGGCGCTTCCCTAAGGAACTAACGGTTCATGAATAGGCACACTAAGCGAGTCCTATCTTAGCCTATCGCGTAATCACAATCGCTACAAAAACACTTTCGGGTCCAATCAAAGCGTTTTGCATGTTTCTCACCCCAAAGTTTCATAAAACCAAGTAATTATGAGTAAAAGGGCTATGAACTCACCTCGGTAAAACAACATAATAAAATCACTCTAGAATGGAATAGCACAACACAACAAGATATCACGACACAGACGGACTCGGCACAACCTAATAATAAATATTAGTCTCAAACTACTATTCACAAAATATCCAAATGCGCAAAAGTTTCCAAAATTAACCATTTCCATTTCCAAAACAATTTTGCTTTTATTCTTTTAAAAGAGTTTGGTATCATCAATCGTGTACGACCAAGGAGACACGGACTCAAGACCACACACGCCAAAAGGATAGACAATCGAAGTCGAAGGAGAAGTCGGCGGAAACTCGAGTCGAGAAGAATAGAGGAACGCAGATGCATCAAACAAATAAACCAACATAGCAAGTAAGAAAACAAGTAAGCAAGTAAGTCGATTGGTAGCGTTAACAAGTACCCAAGTTTTCCAAATAAAGTTTTGTTTTGAAAATATATGTTAGACTCATGGTTTTTATAAAATAAAACAAAATATAAAAGTTCACAAAATTTGGGCATGACCCATTCGTTTATTGGACATTCCTAAGTCATATGACTCGCTTGAATTTCCAATTTTCCCAATTAAATTCTTTAGTAGCTAAAAGTAAAATTTATATTATTAGCATTTAAACATCATCACCTTATTGTTTGTTCGATCTGAATCGAATACATTAAAGTCATTCGAGTCTAATGGATCATATTCGTATCGTACCCAATAATGTTCATAATATTTAAAGTCTAATAATATTCCAATGAGTCCAACTATTAATATAAATATATCTCACACTTGAAAATGTTGCAAATCCCAAAATAATTTCAACTACCAATCGATAACCAATGATTCTTAGAACAAGGGTCAACAAGTCCACGGGTCAAGCTAAAGGCTTAATAAGGTACTCGAACGGATGATTGGATCCTTATTGAATTCGTCAACCCAATAAGTTCAATGATCCCTTCGTCTCACTTATTAGTCCCAAGCCAAGCCCATACGCTCATAATTTAACGATAAGTCATAAGGATGGGTTATGCCTAATAAACTTCTCCAACATGCTTACAGGGCCCTTATTGGGCTCGTCGACCCAATAAGTCCGGTAACCATGTCGATTGGGTTTATTAACACCAAACCGATCCGTAACTTTTATCATTTAACCAATAATTTCTCTATCCAAACTATAATATACAATGGTAAATATGCTAAAACGTCCAATAACTCGTGTTATTTTATTCCATTTATAACAATAAACTATTAGTGATTTGTCATCTCTCGTTTCCTTATGATACAACAAGTAACAATACGAATTTGCTTTTATCATATATATATAAATCCGTTTTCATTTTATCTTCCCATTTTATCATTAAAATCACGAGTTATCTTATGTTTCAAGTCATATACCAATAGTAATCTCACGGTCTCATGCCGGTTAAATAATTAACCAATCCAATATGTTCCAAAATACTAAATGGCTTTAGGCGAGTCGAGGCCACACCAAGACTACAAAGTCTTGGGTAACACACGACGAAAGCACAAACATCACATTCGAGATCAAATCGGCTACTAATATCAATAGCCACTCAACATGAACTTTAATCCAACCAAATAATAATTCCGCAAATGCCTCAACATCACCAATAAAATTCATATTATTCATAAATTACTATGGTACAAATCCGGGCATCAATCCGGATTGACCAAAATAAAACTGCCGCAAGGATAAAGGAGAACCAAAACATGAAATAAACCACAACTACTAGTTATACTACACATCCGATTAATTTCACCTCCAACCCAACGAATCAACAAACTCTTTTCGCGAATCGGTCTAAACCATACGGACCAACACAGCCCTTCATCGAGCTCAAACTAAACCAAATGGACCTTAGGTCCAAGACACTTCCAGGAGTAGATTTTTCACGAGATTTGCACCAAGGACCAAACGAAAATCTGATAGTACCATGGATAATGAAAAGAAACACGACTCAAAGACCAAACACGTGATGATACCACTTTTAACCAACGATTTATATATAAAAAGTATACATGAATCGTTTGTATTGAAAACTTTTAATCAAAACCGTTTGATGTTTTCGACCAAGAATTCGTGACCAAGATTTTAAAATAATACGTTTTCGGACTTACCAAGTAAACAAGACAAGAAAATAGTGAAATGAGTGGCGGCAAGGAGATGAATCCGAACAAAAGGGACCCCAACTAGTCTTGAACGGTTTCAAACAACTCAACGACGATGAGAGTGATGGTGTTTTATGGTGGGAATAATGGTGGCTCGAAGTGGTGATGATGGTGGCGTTTTTTTAAGGGTGTCGGCTGAAGCAGAAAGAAGATGTGGGAGAGAGTATTTTAGGTTTAGGGTTAGGGTAAAATGAAGAATGTGGGTTGATGTTAGTCTTTTATATAAATGGTAAATTGCAACTTTCAACCTTTAAAGATGTTAAGTGTGTCAAGTAGGGACTTCAAGTCCAAGGACCGTACACGAAATTTTTGGCAAACTTTAACGAATTAATGCTCGGGATATTCATTCGTGCTAAATAAAAATTCTCCGGGACTTTTAACTTGCGTGGATATTTTAAAATCATTTTTCCCTTAAAAATCACTATTAATTCGTCTATCTTTAATAAAAGCGATAAAAATCATGATAAAAAATATATTAGGTCTATACTAGTGCCATCCGCGTTGTCTAAATTCTCACGTATTTCCGAGATAACCTCTCAACTCCAAACGAAACAAGAAATAAATACTGTGATTACTAAAAATTTAAAAACAGGTAAGATGTGGTATAAGATGTTTTCGAAAATTACCAGTTGTCACAGTCACCCCGCCTGAGAAGAAACCCGTCCCGGGTTTCCCTTCGAGTTACTCGTAGAGGTAGGAAAGAGATGAGGATACTTTCGCTTGAATTCATCTTCACGCTCCCACGTGAACTCAGGACCTCTTCGCGAGTTCCATCGAACCCTAACAATAGGAATACGACTTTGTCTAAGTCGTTTGACCTCGCGGTCCATGATCTCAACAGGTTCCTCGATAAAGTTCAACCGCTCATCAACTGGATTTCTTCAGAGGAATAACAAATTGTCTCGCTCTACAAGACATTTCTTCAAATTGCACACGTGGAAGGCGTTGTGGACACTGCTAAGTTCGCGGTAACTCCAGTCTATAAGCTACCGGACCAATCCTAGCAAGAATTTTGAAAGGGCCAATGTAACGGGGATTAAGCTTCCCACGCTTGCCAAAACGTATCACCCCTTTCCACGGCGAGACTTTGAGCATAACCTTGTCTCCTACACCGAATTCGAGGGTTTCCTTGCTTATCGGCATAGCTTTTCGGCGATCGCGACGACTTGCGATCTGCTCTTGATCCGAACAATTTTCAAGATAGTCTCGTGAATGAGCTCGGGACCAGTGAGTTGTGAATCTCCAACTTCTGCCCAACATATTGGTGATCGGCATTTACGACCATAGAGTGCCTCATATGGTGCGGCCTTAATGCTAGCGTGGTAACTGTTGTTGTAAGAAAATTCAACCAATGGAAGGTGCCTAACCCAACCATTGCCGAAATCGATAACACACGCGCGCAACATGTCTTCCAATGTTTGAATGGTTCTTTCGCTTTGGCCATCAGTCTGCGGATGGTATGCCGTACTCATATCCAGATCTGCTCCCAGGGCTTTTTGGAATGATCGCCAGAAATTAGAAGTGAAACGACTATCACGATCGGAGATTATAGAAATCGGCACCCCATGACGTGCAACGATCTCTTTCACATACAGGCGAGCAAGTGTATCCATACTATCTGTTTCTCTGATTGGCAAGAAATGAGCAGATTTAGTGAGGCGATCAACGATAACCCAGATAGTGTCATAACCGCCGGAAGTTTTCGGAAGCTTAGTGATGAAATCCATAGTTATGCGTTCCCATTTCCACTCAGGGATTTCGGGTTGAACAAGTAGGCCAGAGGGTTTCTGATGTTCGGCTTTAACCTTAGCACAGGTTAAGCATTTGCTAACATAAGTTGCAATCTCGGCTTTCATATTTGGCCACCAGTACAACTTCTTCAAGTCGTAATACATCTTGTCAGAGCCAGGGTGAATAGAATACTTTGACTTATGCGATTCATGCATAATCAAATCGCGAATGCCTCCATAACGTGGAATCCAACTTCTTTCCTTAAAACACAAAGTTCCATCAGGACGTTTCACGAAACCATTTTCACTTTCCAACATACCGTAGAGATTTTCGTACGGTCGGTTATTCCCTTTGACGGCTTCACTTGAGTCGAGAATTTGAGAAGGTAGCGGAGAATTGATAGTCATCCCAATGCTCGACTCTAAAGGTTGTGCTCTCCTTCCGACTAAGAGCATCAGCAACAACATTTGCTTTACCAGGATGATAACGAATTTCACAGTCATAATCGCTCAACAGTTCCAACCAGCGACGTTGTCTCATGTTTAGCTCTTTCTGGTCTAGAATATGTTGAAGGCTCTTATGGTCCGTGTACACGGTACACTTCGTGCCATAAAGATAATGCCTCCAAATTCTAAGTGCAAACACAACAGCTCCCAATTCCAAATCATGAGTTGTGTAGTTTTTCTCATGGGTTTTGAGTTGTCGAGAGGCATAGGCAATCACCTTTTCCCTCTGCATCAATACCGCTCCCAAACCCTTATGTGAGGCATCACAATACACCACAAAGTCTTGGCTACCCTCAGGCAGAGCCAATATAGGTGCACTACACAATTTTTCCTTCAGAAGTTGAAATGCTTCTTCTTCATCCTCTCCCCAAGTGTACTTCACATTTTTCTGAGTCAATGTGGTTAGAGGCTTGGCTATCTTGGAGAAACCTTCGATAAATCTTCGGTAATATCCAGCAAGCCCTAGAAATTGACGTATCTCAGTCGGGGTTGTAGGAGTAGCCCAGTCCTTAATGGACTCAACCTTGGCGGGATCTACATGAATACCCTGACTATCAATCACATGACCAAGAAACTGCACTGTCGAAATCCAAAATTCACATTTAGAGAATTTCGCATAAAGCTGCTCCCCTTTTAGGAGTTCTAGAATGAGTTTCAGGTGTTCTTCGTGCTCTTCTTTGTTCTTCGAGTAGATCAGAATGTCATCTATGAATACAATCACAAACTTATCCAGGTAGGGTTTGCACACTCGATTCATGAGGTCCATGAACACAGTAGGAGCATTGGTCAACCCAAAGGCATAACTTGAAACTCATAATGCCCATAACGGGTTACAACGCAGATCTTTGGTATGTCTTCTTCTCGAACTCTGGCGATGATAACCGGATCGTAGATCAATCTTGAGAAAACACTCGATCCTTGAAGTTGATCAAAAGGTCATCGATCCTAGGTAAAGGGTACCTATTCTTCACAGTTAGCTTGTTCAGCTCTCTGTAGTCGATGCACATACGAAAGGATCCGTCCTTCTTCTTAACAAACAAAACCGGAGCTCCCCATGGTGAGGAACTTGGCCTGATGAATCCCTTCTCAGCCAATTCGGACAACTGCTTCGATAATTCTTCCAACTCCGTAGGGGCCAATCGATATGGGGCCCGAGCCACAGGTGCGGCACCTGGCACTAAATCGATCCGGAATTCAACCTGTCTAACCGGTGGTATTCCAGGCAAGTCTTCGGGAAAAACTTCAGGAAAATTTTGAACAATCGGCACGTCTCCTATAAGCTTCTCTCCTTTCTCCTTATCCTTCTTCTCCATGACTTGAGCCAGGAATAGAAGGCTTCCCTTCTCTAGGTGTTTCTGAGCCTTGGTGCAGGAGATGATATTCAATCTAGACGAATTCCCTCGAGTACTACCGTCCCCGTATATTGTCAAGATCTCATTGCCGTAAGGCATACGTACGATCTTTTCCTCACAGAGAATGGCAGCCCGATACTTAGACAACCAATCCATACCAATAATGACATCAAAGCTACCTAGTGGAACTGGTATGAGGTCGATGTTGAACGGGTGATTAAGAAGGTTTAGGGTACAGCCTCGGATTATGGTGTTCACCCTTTCCATATTACCATTGGCTAACTCAATATCATATGCAAAATCTAGAGGAATAGGGGTCTTATCAAGCAGTGGGCTAAATGTAGTGGACACAAAACTCCTATCGGCACCGGTATCAAATAGAACATAAGCATAACGGTTATTGAGAAGAAACGTACCCGTAACAACAGTCGGGTCCTCCTTGATTTCCTTTCCTTTAACCACATATGCTCTTCCACAAGCTTCCCCAGTATTAATCTGCTGATTCCCAGTACTCTGATTTCCCTGATTTCCTCCTGTTCCACGGTTCACTTGGTTTCCTCCATTCACTTGGTTCCCACGATTCCACGCTTCTCGACACTCGTTCCTATAATGCCCCTTCTTCCCACAACCAAAGCAAGTAACATTAGTCTTCCAATCGGATCCGGGAATTGCTTGAACCACAGCAAGATTTTTGGATCTACAATCCCTAGCTAGGTGTCCAACTTTTGAACATGAGCGACACACTACAGTACATGGTCCATGGTGGTTGAGTTTGCAACGGTTACAGTATGGTCGGTTATCAAAAGTGTTTTTCTTCCCTCCGGACCCAATAGCATAAGCTTTAGCAGTCTCATGTCGCTTGTTATGGTAATTACCCTTTGAATGATCTTCCCACTTCCTTTTGTTGTTAACCGCTCTTTCAGCATTGTCACGAATAACCAAATCCATCAAGCTATGAGCCAAAGTGATTGTCTCATGAAGACTAGTGGGTTTTGAAGAAATCACATCATTCCTAGTAGCGGTGGCAACCCATCGATTAACGCTCAATCTTAAGTGCCTCCGTGCGAACCATTTCGAGACACAACAATGCCAATTCTTGAAAGCGACGAGTGTATGTTGGCATGTCGGTGCCTTCACCTTATGGTTCCGAATTCAAACTCCGACTTCTTAACTTCATTTCGAGACGATAATTTTAAGTAGCATTGCCTTAAATTCTTCCCAAGGTAAAGCACAAGCCACATCAATACCAACAGATTTGAGATAGTTGTTCCACCAAGTCAATGCCTCGTCCTTCAAGGTGAGCAGGCGAACTTCACTTTGATTCTTCCTCATGATTACAAACCTTAAACACGATTCCATCTTTTCCAACCAACGCATCAACGCAACAACTCCCTCAAGACCGCCAAATTCGGTGGGCATACCTTGAACTCCTTATAAGTACAACCACGTTACTACCATTAGGCCTAGAAGTTCCGTGAAGTGTTTGAATGGTTTGACTCGACCAAAATCTCGACTACACCGAGCCACAAGTCGATCGATCAAAGCTTGATTAATAACGATGATTAGTGGAGTAGGAGTTTCACATTCAGATTTTCACCAAGAGGGTTGTTGGTGTTTGGATTGCCACATTTCAACTAGAGGTCGACCACGACGACTGCATTCTTGCGAGCGATGTTGTTGTCGCTGTGTTTCGGGTTTTGGTGCCATTAATCTGAATCACAAAAACATGAAAACATTGAGGTCATAAAAGAGAGTAACATCGCACGAGGACATGATTAGTAAGATAGAGAACATAATATCACACCAATACCAACAACAATCATCAAAACACAAATTTGCACAATAACCATAAACTCGACATATTATATCATTACAACCAAAACAAGGTTTCTCGAGTACAAGCCATACAATGGCAGATAGTGATGATAGATGATAATAACGATAACTAGAAGTACGAAAATACAATAGATGAGGGGTGGTACAAAACATCATCCAATAACTCATGCCCCAAAGCGGATCTCCCTGAAAGCGCGCTCAAGGTCATCCATCCTCCTCCTAATCGCAGCCAACTCAACACCATGCTCACTACTCCTCCTCATAAGGTAAGCGCCCTGAGAATCTGTCTCAGACTGACGCCTCCACATCACCTGATCATACTCCCTCGCGGTCTGAATGGATCGATCTGTCGTTCTCATCCAATCATCCATCCTCTGCAAATCCCTCCTCATAGTAGCAGATCTGCCCATCAACACGCTAACATCCCTCTCTAACCTCTCCAGTCGCTCCGCTGACACCCCCACTAGCTGACCCGCTATACTCTCAAGAGCATCCTCATGCATGCCCAACTGGGTCGCCATCGCATCTAAGTCCTCCGCGGTGGGACCAGCAGTGGGAGTTAGGCTCTATCATAGGCTCAGGCTCACCAACTACATCATCCAAATCAAACTCCTCCAAATCCCCAAAGATCCCCTGAGGCTCAGGCTCCACATCCTCCTGAGGATCGTCCTCAGGGTCATCCTCTCCGTAAGACTCTTCTCCCGGGTCTTCTTCCTCTTGAGGTTCTTCCTCGGGATCTTCTTCCTCTTGAGGTTCTTCCTCGGGGTCTTCTTCTTCATAAGGCTCAATAAATCGACGCCTCCGAGCAGGCGGAGAGTCAGGAGATGAAGGTGGTGATGAATCACTAGGTGCAGAAGATGATGCACCAGGTATCTGAAGTGAACAGGTAGATGGTGTAAGAGACCGAGGAGAGTAAGCAGTAACACGGAAAGATAATAAGGTCGGTGAACGTACGGATATGCTTGTACTGCAAGCAGTCTTGATAGTGAGATGCAGAAGTCTGCCGCATAGGGCTAGGAGGTGATCGTGCGGGTGAACGCACAGCAGGTAGAGTAGAGGAGCCATGAATAGGTGAAGAGGGGCCCGAAGCAGTCCCATGCATCACTGGCGGTGCATGCCTCGCCGTGACATATGGGTCTCTCGGGTCCATCCCTAACAGTGATCTTTGGTCGAGAGCCGCCTAAGTATGTCCTCAACGATATCGAAAGAAGGCATAGCTGTGACAACGGCGTTTTAACAAGATCAATGCATACTCAAATCTCATACAATTCATAAATTCAAAAATATCAATTTTCCAAGAATGATCATACTAAAATTTTTCAATGAAAATAATAACACTTTAATACCACATCAATATAACTCATAAACCTTAGGCTTGACTTGGTGGTGCGCACGCGTGGCTTTTTGGATCAATTTTTCAAAAGCGGTTATAGTTTAGGTTTTGATAAGTACCCAGTTCTCTATAACCTTGAGCTCTGATACCAATCTGTAACACCCCCAAAATTTGCTCAGCGGAAGACTTTACCAACTTTGGGGTGCTACGAAATTGGTATATAACCCAAGTATAGTGAAACAAAATAACTCATCCATAACTTAAAAACATAGTCAACGATAGTAATTAAGTTTTTACATTTATTAAAAGTACGAAGATAAGCCCATAAAAGTAGTTCTTTAAAACGGTCCCAATATAACATCGAGTAAAGTAAATCCAAGACCATGCCTTCACGCCAAGCGCCTCAACAAAGTCACCAAAGCGGTACATATCAAATACACGAGAAAACATGCTAAAAGTCAGCAAAAAGCTGGTGAGTTCATAGGTTTAATCATAAAACAACTTTGGACCATATCGCAAGTGCACACTACAACGAATATAGTGTCACACCAAAATAATCATTACGCAGGCTAAGTCATGCAACCGACACTCGACAATACATAATGGCCAACAATTCAGGGTCCTTCCCTTATCACGCAACAACTCGACATGTTATACGTCATGGCAAGTCGGGTTACCCAAGTCCAGATTATATTCCTGGCAAGTGGCACCCGAAGTCCTGACGGGGTTGTCAACCCCAATAGATCTATTTATAACATTCGCGCTTCCCTAAGGAACTAACGGTTCATGAATAGGCACACTAAACGAGTCCTATCTTAGCCTATACGCGTAATCACAATCGCTACAAAAACACTTTCAGGTCCAATCAAAACGTTTTGCATGTTTCTCACCCCAAAGTTTCATAAAACCAAGTAATTATGAGTAAAAGGGGCTATGAACTCACCTCAGTAAAGCAACGCAAATAAAATCACTCTAGAATGGAATAGCACAACAGCAACAAGATATCACGGCACAGCGGACTCGGCACAACCTAATAATAAATATTCGTCTCAAACTACTATTCACAAAATATCCAAATGCGCAAAAGTTTCCAAAATTAACCATTTCCATTTCCAAAACAATTTTGCTTTTATTCTTTTAAAGAGTTTGGTATCATCAATCGGTATACGACCAGGAGACACGGACTCAAGACCACACACGCCAAAAGGATAGACAATCGAAGTCGAAGGAGAAGTCGGCGGAAACTCGAGTCGAGAAGAATAGAGGAACGCAGATGCATCAAACAAATAAACCAACATAGCAAGTAAGAAAACAAGTAAGCAAGTAAGTCGATTGGTAGCGTTAACAAGTACCCAAGTTTTCCAAATAAAGTTTTGTTTTGAAAATATATGTTAGACTCATGGTTTTTATAAAATAAAACAAAATATAAAAAGTTCACAAAATTTGGGCATGACCCATTCGTTTATTGGACATTCCTAAGTCATATGACTCGCTTGAATTTCCAATTTTTCCCAATTAAATTCTTTAGTAGCTAAAAGTAAAAATTTATATTATTAGCATTTAAACATCATCACCTTATTGTTTGTTCGATACGAATCGAATACATTAAAGTCATTTCGAGTCTAATGGATCATATTCGTATCGTACCCAATAATGTTCATAATATTTAAAGTCTAATAATATTCCAATGAGTCCAACTATTAATATAAATATATCTCACACTTGAAAATGTTGCAAATCCCAAAATAATTTCAACTACCAATCGATAACCAATGATTCTTAGAACAAGGGTCAACAATTCCACGGGTCAAGCTAAAGGCTTAATAAGGTACTCGAACGGATGATTGGATCCTTATTGAATTAAATCAACCCAATAAGTTCAATGATCCCTTCGTCTCACTTATTAGTCCCAAGCCAAGCCCATACGCTCATAATTTAACGATAAGTCATAAGGATGGGTTATGCCCTAATAAACTTCTCCAACATGCTTACCGGGCCCTTATTGGGCTCGTCAACCCAATAAGTCCGGTAACCATGTCGATTGGGTTTATTAACACCAAACCGATCCGTAACTTTTATCATTTAACCAATAATTTCTCTATCCAAACTATAATATACAATGGTAAATATGCCTCGAAACGTCCAATAACTCGTGTTATTTTATTCCATTTATAACAATAAACTATTCGTGATTTGTCATCTCTCGTTTCCTTATGATACAACAAGTAACAATACGAATTTGCTTTTATCATATATATATCGTCCGTTTTCATTTTATCTTCCCATTTTTATCATTAAAATCACGAGTTATCTTATGTTTCAAGTCATATACCAATAGTAATCTCACGGTCTCATGCCGGTTAAATAATTAACCAATCCAATATGTTCCAAAAATACTAAATGGCTTTAGGCGAGTCGAGGCCACACCAAGACTACAAAGTCTTGGGTAACACACGACGTAGCACAAACATCACATTCCGAGATCAAATCGGCTACTAATATCAATAGCCACTCAACATGAACTTTAATCCAACCAAATAATAATTCCGCAAATGCCTCAACATCACCAATAAAATTCATATTATTCATAAATTACTATGGTACAAATCCGGGCATCAATTCGGATTGACCAAAATAAAACTGCCGCAAGGATAAAGGAGAACCAAAACATGAAATAAACCACAACTACTAGTTATACTACACATCCGATTAATTTCACCTCCAACCCAACGAATCAACAAACTCTTTTCGCGAATCGGTCTAAACCATACGGACCAACACAGCCCTTCATCGAGCTCAAACTAAACCAAATGGACCTTAGGTCCAAGACACTTCCAGGAGTAGATTTTTCACGAGATTTGCACCAAGGACCAAACGAAAATCTGATAGTACCATGGATAATGAAAAGAAACATGACTCAAAGACCAAACACGTGATGATACCACTTTTAACCAACGATTTATATATAAAAAGTATACATGAATCGTTTGTATTGAAAACTTTTTAATCAAAACCGTTTGATGTTTTTCTGACCAAGAATTCGTGACCAAGATTTTAAAATAATACGTTTTTCAGACTTACCAAGTAAACAAGACAAGAAAATAGTGAAATGAGTGGCGGCAAGGAGATGAATCCGAACAAAAAGGGACCCCAACTAGTCTTGAACGGTTTCAAACAACTCAACGACGATGAGAGTGATGGTGTTTTATGGTGGGAATAATGGTGGCTCGAAGTGGTGATGATGGTGGCGTTTTTTTAAGGGTGTCGGCTGAAGCAGAAAGAAGATGTGGGAGAGAGTATTTTAGGTTTAGGGTTAGGGTAAAATGAAGAATGTGGGTTGATGTTAGTCTTTTATATAAATGGTAAATTGCAACTTTCAACCTTTAAAGATGTTAAGTGTGTCAAGTAGGGACTTCAAGTCCAAGGACCGTACACGAAATTTTTGGCAAACTTTAACGAATTAATGCTCGGGATATTCATTCGTGCTAAATAAAAATTCTCCGGGACTTTTAACTTGCGTGGATATTTTAAAATCATTTTTCCCTTAAAAATCACTATTAATTCGTCTATCTTTAATAAAAACGATAAAAATCATGATAAAAAAATATATTAGGTCTATACTAGTGCCGGTCCGCGTTGTGCTAAATTCTCACGTATTTCCGAGATAACCTCTCAACTCCAAACGAAACAGTAAAATAAATACTCGTGATTACTAAAAATTTAAAAACAGGTAAGATGTGGTATAAGATGTTTTCGAAAATTACCAGTTGTCACACCCCGAACGACGCGTGTAGCGTTATCAAATATCCTGTTTCTCGCTTTATATGATTGATCAAGATTACCAATTCTTCTGATTATAGTCCAGAAGACCTTGGGCATGGCCATGCAAACATCTTGACGACCCTACGAGGGGCCCAATAGTATTTTCAAAATAAATTTGAAGGAAACAAATCCCGCTTTGACTACGAGCCAAATTCATAAATTTCACAACACTTCTGAAAACAACCCTTATAACTACCAGTTACGTATATCGTTAGATTGCTTCACAGAAATGCACTACATCCATGACATTTCTCTGGCATCTCAAGTCAGAGGATAAATATTCCTGACGTACTTAATGACTAAGATCCATAAAGTACCATCATGTGGTGGGATAAGTCCTATATTCAATCCATTGAATATCATCTGAAATTAGTCATGCTACGCATCAATATACTTTCAAGTATATTCTAACTAATATTCAGATTTGTCTTAATTCAATATCATTCCCATGTTATTGATCGACAATGGACTCTTTATAATAACTTAAGTTATTCAAGGATTTAAACATGCAAATACAGGACACAATATTATAAATGAAATTAAACGTATAAAGTACTTTAATTCATTATAAACAATAATTGTTTAACATCCTTTATCCAAATACTAAATAAATCAATGCATGATAATACTTAGTTAATGAATTTTTGCCTCAAGTCATGATAATCATACTTGTTGACAAGGCATAATTTCAACTAACTTTGATCTATAGGAATTTTGAGAATACTTATTTCAAGAATTCAATAAGTGAATTTCTTGTATGTGTTTACACATATCTTGATATTGTCATATCATTCCATAAGGTGCGTGACAACCTGAACCACCTTTTATGACAATCATCTTTCAAAACTTTAAAGTTTTAAAGTACTCTTTATTCTTTGATGTATAATGCAACTATGCTCTTAGTTGAGCATAACTAGTCAAGATGATCATCATTAAGAATACCGTGACTAGAATTGAGTGTCATCTCAATTATACTAGCATCATTGTGTACAACAATATGCTCTTTAAACATCTGTAAACTTTGAATATTATTTGTTTGGTGTCATTCAAACTTCAAGTTTGCTGACTATGACAATTACACAACAATTTGTTGTATAGAATCTGGGAGCAACTCCAGGCTGAGGAATGCAATTCTAAATCCAAATATTAATATTACAATGTTGTTAAATCATCTTATAATCAAGCATGATACAACAACCTTATACATAACATGATGTTCATTATGAGTCTCCAAGTTAGACTTTAAGAACTCGTTCATATTCTATCTTGTCAAAGATATGTATTCATCATGTTCTATTAGACTCATTTATTTACCGCATATGTTTATAACAATAAACATATATTCCAAGGTTGTATTTCTTATTTCCAAATCTTACAAACGAAATTTCATTCCCAACTAAAACTTAATTTAGGTGGAATGTAGTTGCCCATACAACATATAAGATTTAAGAAAATAAAATAATACTCCCACTAGCCTTCAGGAATACTTATGAGCAATCTTATTTTAATTATTAAATCAAACATGGATTTAATATTAAACATAAGAATCATCTCCTAGATGTTTGCATATATCCATTCATGGATTCTTGCAGTCTGTACATATTCAAAGATTATTTGAATTCATAAAAACTCCTTTGCATTACTATCGTCCTCGCAAAAGTAATTCAAGAACAAAGAGTTTTGATACTCATTGTCAAAATTTCATATCAATAAAACTAAGTATGACAATTATAATCTTTATACTTCTATTTAATGTATCTAGGAAAGAATATTTATTTATAGTTAATTGCTTAATTATGATTAATATTATTATAACTAAACATGCATTAAATATGTGTACAATATTGTCCATATGATTTCTACACAAATATTTAAACCACAAGGGTTTCCATCCTTTGAAGAAACTCATAATAACTATTAAGATAAACCAAGTATCTAAAGTTGATTATCTTTATGGACAGCATCTCAACATTCATAGTATGATTGATTTACCACAATTCAACATTTGGTAAATTCATCATTATGATTAACAAAGCTTACCATGATCCTCAGAACTCATATCCTCAAGATATTAAATATCGAGATATCCTTGCGGATCTATGAATGACAATTCCATCATATTGAGGTCTATCATTTACATGTTTAGCCTCATCATGATATTTGCTAGTGTATTTTAGAAGATTATGTATTTTGTAATTTAATCTTTCAAGATCTAAAAAAAACTCCCACTTGCCTTTAACAATTTAAAGATTACCTTTAAATAGTTAGCAAGTAGAGCAACAATACATTGTTCTCTTTTGGGACATTACAGAACTCATTGACAGTTCCTGACATTGGTTTGTTACAACCCACTTTACAAGTAGTTTAACAAATTTAGAACTTCATTATAAGACTTAATGTGATTCATCACTTTCCATAAACAAATGGTGTCTTATTAATCTTTTAGGTTGGAGTCTTATTGAGTATATTCAATCTATACTCAATCTACTAACTTTGATAACATATGGAAGAAACTATAGTTATCTTGAATCAAACATGTCACAAGATTTTGATTCTTCTAACTGAACATACCATAAAACTTTGGTATTTCATTAGAATTAATATTGTAAGATAATTTAACAATATTTAAGATAACCATCTACTCTTTGGCTTACCTATTTACCAACAAAGTAAAACTTAATGGTACAATAGAATTACCAAGTCAATTGCATGCATTATAACTCAAGTATTCTTGACCAAGTCAAAAGACATGTCAGTTATAATCCCACTATACGTTATAAGTTATTGATCAACTCATTGACTTCATGCATATGTCTTAAAACATAGCAAGTTAACGTCTTACTTAATATTGTAAGTCTTGTATTAAAAAACTTCATGTTTCCGACTTTACAAAGAAGTCATAAACATGTATAATTAAAGTAATTATGAACACCACCTCGGGTTTCAATTAATAATTTCAAGTTAATATTTACTACATATATTTAAGTCATTCAACGAATACTTAAAATTAAAGTAGTATTAGATTACTTCATTTAATTATGTCATTCCATGAAATGTCCAACGTAAGCGCAAAATTGTCACACCTCAAATTACTGCTTTTGCAATGAATGGAATTCCTAGGATTGATCGTCATAGCATCACAATCACAGTTATATTGAGCGACCTAAAGTGTCGTTTGGAAAATACATCGCTTGAATTAATAAAACATTCGAGTTACAAAGATAGGTCCCAATTGAAAGTTACTATGTGCGGAAAATAAGTTTAGTACAAGTCAAACGATGTTTCTAAAGTGTATAAATCCCATGTGAGACGCGTCGTCACCGCGACTCTATGCTATGTCCACATGCATGCCATGAAGTGAATGCCTTAGTTACCTGAAAATACATTGCTAAAAGTGTCAACACAATGGTTGAGTGAGTTCATAGAGTTTAAGTTGGAATGTAAAGTCTTTCAAAATCGTTTATGCAAAGAAAGGCTTTGTAAATCCACTCGCCCAAGTTCGCCCATACAAAACTTGCAACCTATGTGTTCACAACCCATCGCCAAAATATGTATAATTTATGTTCAAACACATGATGTCAAATGAATTCACATAATAGTGCATGACTTTATGTATCAATAGTTACTTGACATAATTATACCAAGACATTTAGTTCAATGATAATCCCAAGACATTCAGCTCAATGATGTTCCCAAGACATTTAGCTCAATAATAATCCCAAGACATTCAGCTCAATGATAATCCCAATACATTCAGCTCAATGATAATCCCAAGACATTCAACTCAATGATAATCGTATAGAAATTCTAAATATGACAATATTGCTACCTCGTATGATTAAACATTCATTTCAATTAAACATGTAGTTGCAATTATCATGAATGTCATAAAAATAGTTGAGCATGTATCTCCCCCAAAAGTAATTCAAAACAGTTAAAAGAGTAGGGGCTATGACTCACCTGGTGCAATGTTTATGATAAAATGGCAAAAGTGGATACACTGAAATGTAGCGTGAATCTCGAAAATGACCTATTATGAATGATATGATATGTAATAAGTCATGATGTAATGTTATGCATGCAATTCGGATGATATTTATACCACTTATGAATTTTTGAAAACAATACTTCTCGTCGAAAATATAATCTTTTAACGTCTTGACCATTTTTAAATTACTTCACATGTATTTACGTTGAAATGATATCCGACGATAATCATTTGGTGATTATTAAGAGAATATAACTTTTAGTCGTAAAATAATGTCATTGATATTTCCATAAAAGTGACAAAAACGGCCTCTAAAAGCTACTCGTAAAATGGTGCACGTCGAGCGTTAGGAAACAAACTCAACGGTTTTGGGAAGCTCGTATGATAATCTCAAAGTTTTAGCATTTAAGTTTTCGTCCTAGAGGTCTCGTACATAAAGAAAATTAGAGGTTAAGTATGGTACTTTTAGTCCAAAATATAGTTTAAGGATGGTTTTCGGCAAAGTTTAAGCGACCGTAATTAATTCATTACAACTCCGCTAATCAAACGATCGGACATTTTGGAAAGTATATTTGGCGATTTCACTTTTACTAGAAGACTTCACTTTATGAAAAGTTCTAAATCAATGTTAAAACAACCTTTAACTTGGTAACTAGTTTTGCCGCAAAACTTGTCTATTAGAAATAAGGATAGTTTTCTTATATGATGAAAGTTACTGCAACTTTGTAAACGATATAATTTAGTCGTTACAAATCCGTTTTCTACGTTTTAAAGATCCTTAGCCGTATCAAAGTATACTAACATATTTTTAACAAGTCGACATAATTTACAACGCCCAAGTTTCATTTTGACTCGTATAAAATAAATAATGGTTGCTGAAATTTCCGAAATTTATATTTTTAAATGCCAAATTGAAAAATTCATAACTTCTTCGTTATAACTCCGTTTTAATCCGTTCAAGCGCCACGGTTTCGCTTTTAAAGTATATTTTCTAAATATCTAGGCTAAATATTTTACATACTGTCGGATTTTCCGAATTTCAAAATAAGGACAGACCCTTTTCAAAACGTGTCGAAATGAGTTTTCTCACAAAAACTATTCTAACCCATTCAAAACAACTCCGAAGCTATTCTAATCCTACCATACACCTTCTTAGGGTGTCATGGGTTCCTAGACATCACCAAAAATAATATATAACAAGGAGTAATTATAGGATGGATTATATATATTTAACACTTAAAAACCTTAAAAACCCTAAAAATGGTATAAACATCATGAGACTTGCATGTTTCTCATATTAAATGATATGACCATAAAAATGAATGTGAAATAATAACATGAATATGAATGCTTACTAGTGATATGATGAGGTTTAAGGACAAAGGATTTTTCCTAATCACCCTAGGTTTTTATTTCAAAACCTATACAAAGAGTGATACTAGTGTGTAATTGTAACGCCCCGACCCGCCAAGGGTAAAGGAATCACAAATAATGGTGTCATATCAAAGCAAACACAAATAACCAAAAGAAGTCTTAACATAAATGCGAAATAATCCAAGTCAAATGACTTCAATACATAGGTCCCAGTGAAGCATAATAAACTTCAAACATAATATCCAAATAAAAGTCTAAGATGGCATCATAAGAAATCAAAACTAAAATCTCTAAGGTAAGTCCACTCAAGCACTCATCCCAAAGCAACCCGACTTCCAATGCTTAGATACCGCCGGAAGAAAAGAAAAGTGCTACGAGCTTGAAAGCCAGTGAGAATGATATGAAAGCAAAAGCGAATACTAAACGATAACGGATATGAAATAAAGTGAATGAGCGATAGCAAAATCATAATCATTTTAAAAGCATAAATCATAATTTCCAAAACAAAGTTTATAGTCAACTACCACGAGCCCAGAACATATATCGGATCATATTCATATTCACATAAGGCAACATTTGTAGGGAGACCTACCAGAGTTATGAAGGGCGTGCATGCACGCAAAGATCAATCATCGATAACGAGATAACATATAACATATAACATATAACAGATCTAGGATGCATCCATACGCCCTTCCTACATATTCATAAATATGCTTCACCATCCGAGGCGTGGCGAAACATCACTCTCGCCTAGAGTCATATCGAGTGCATCATCGATACGGAAATGGAACCCCATGACTAGTTAAATATTTGGCTCGGTGTCAAACTATCTTAGGTCAAATCGAATGTCATAACCGACACGGATCATATTTTATCGGAAAATCATTCATGTTTCCAAAATCATAGTTTTCATATCGGATAGTTCAAAATCGGATGTTTCATAATTCGAAATCGAGTTCGGATAAGCAATAGCTCAAACAAATCAGTTTGGGATTCATAGTAAAGGCTTAGGAAACCCTGTCTGAAAACGTTAAAAGAAACCTTTCTTGAAAAGGTCGAATATCATACCTTATTCCAACGCAAATGATCAAAAGCGAAAGGCGAAAAGCAAAGGATTACTCCTCTTCACGGAACCTATAGACATTAACGGTCGTCCACGTTATTTATGATTCCGAATCGTCAAATGATCTTTTAATATTTGGTATTCATACTTAATGATCTTCATACTTTAGGGTTTTATTAATGAGACTTAAGTATTTTATAATTAATGTTGTAGATTAGGGTTCGTTATGTCATTTATTAAAGTCTAGGGTTAAATGTGAAAATAGTTTATAAGTCATAACTCACACATGAAATAACGACTTACTATATTTAGCTCAAACCCTAATCGACTCTCATTTATGTTCTAGGGTTTTCTTATTCTTTAATATCTCATTAATATGCATTTACTTTATATGTTACGTCTTAATGACTCGCTACTTAACCTAATACGTAATTAATAACCATCTTTTCTTTTACACTTTACCATGCACGTTTATGATTTCATGTGACCATAAGTTATTAGGGTTTAGTATACTTTATGCGCTTCCCATATTAAACTAGGGTTTATGTTTACGTGACCCTTATTTATTTATTACACGTCCAAAACTCATGTATATATGTATTCGGTTCATCTAGGGTTTCGGCTAGCAAGTTACACACAAGTCTTAGCTCACCTAAACACTTCATATATTCAAGTTATTAAGTTCTATTCATTAGCCGAATACATCTAGGGTTCGGTCCTAACTCATGCATGTTTCGGCCTAGATTAACTCAACATATCGTGACCCGATTCAATATTACATCTTCGTTACATGTTCCTTATTAGTTACAAGGTTTAATTCATTAAGGTTTGTCTTGTTTTTTATTTACACCTCTCGGCCACAAGAAAAGAAAACAAAGCGACCAAACAAAATATAGCTCGACATATACATGCAAGGTACGTTAAAAGAAGTAGAATAAACGTTATACCTTAACTCGTTTGAAGCAAAATCTAGACACCAAAGGGTGTATGAGTCTCGGCGAACAAGAAGAAAGAAAAAGGAGAGGCAAAGCAAACTAGGGTTTCAATTTAATGATTATGTCTTATATTTATAGTAGTAGCATTTAGTTTAGGTTTAGGAGATGAGTTGGGTTTGGGTTGGCTTGGTCCAACCGAACACACAAGCTCACCCACAATGGGCTTGACCCTTGGTCTCACGAACACAAAACAAACGCCCTCTTGGGCTCCTCTTGGTCCTCGGCTTGGCGCAACATAAACAAAACAACGAGCCCGTCCAACAAATAAACGGCCAAACATTATTAGCAAAACATTTAAGTCCTTGTCGTACCAAAGTCGTTCACGTAATTATATTCGTTAAGTTTTATTTATTAGGTTTTTAATTTCGTAATTTATTATAAGCGTGTTTTACGTATTTTGTGATTCTTGGTTCCAAGGGTATTTTCGTCTTTATATATGTTTTAGATTTTCGGGTTTTACAACTCTTCCTTCTAAAAAAATTTCGTCCTCGAAAATTGAAATGAAACGAAACAAAACGAGATGAGAACATACCGAACTTATTCAAAGAAATGAGGATAACTAGCTCGCATCGACTCTTGGTCTCCCAGTAGCCTCACGCTCGGGTGATTTTCCAAAGAATCTTAACGACGGAATGACTTTACTTCTCATAACTCTTTCTTGTCTTTCTAAAATAGCTTCGGTTCTTGAGATAAAGACATATCGGATCGAATTTGATCAAACGGATACGAAGCAACGTGTAATGGATGATAGTTGTATCCCTTAGGAGATACATGGAAAACATCATGAACATGCGATAACGAGGCGGAAGTGCTAATCGATCTGAAACTTCTCCTATATGCTCCGAATTTCAAACGGACCAATGAATCGAGGACCGAGCTTGCCCTTGATTCCAAAACGTTTCACACCTCTAAACGGCGAGACTTTCAAAATACACGATCACCAACTCGAAATTCTAAATCACGGCGATGCTTGTCGGCATAACTTTTCCGGCGAGACCTAGCCTCCTTCAACTTTTCTCTAGCAATGCTACTTTCTCATTAGTGATCTCAATCATTTCCGGACCTTCGATTAGGCGTTCACCTACTTCATCCCAACAAGTAGGTGATCTACATTCCTTCCATAAAGAAGTTCAAACGGTCTTTGCCTTAATGCTAGCATGCCAACTGTTGTTGTATGCAAACTCTACCAAACACAAATATTCATCCCAGCGCGGTCCATTCCAAAGCACAAGCCCTTAGCATGTCCTCTAAGGTCCGAATAGTCCTCTCGACTAACCATCTGTTTGAGGATGAAAAGCCGTACTAAAATTAAGTCAGTACCCCAAGCTTTTGCAAACCTTTCCGAAACGAGAAGTAAAACACGGATCCCTATCGACACAATAGCCGTGGAGTACCATGAAGTCTAACTATCTCTTCTTGAAAATCTCGCCAATCTACCAATACCATAATCCTTTCTAATTGGTAAGAAATGAGCGGTTTGGTTAGCCGATCAACAACCACCCAAATCGCATCATGCTTCTTCTTAGTAAGAGGTAGTCCGTCACAAAGTCCATAGATATCTTATCCCACTTCCATGTCGGAATATCCAATGGTTGTAACAATCCACTAGCTCTTTGATGTTCGATCTTCACTTGCGACAAATCATACACTTGACACAAGCGTCGCCACATCTTGCTTCATGCCATTCCACGAAATCTTGTTTCAAATCCCTATACATCTTGGTAGAACCAGGATGGATAGTGAAAGGAGAACTATGAGCTTGGTCATAACTTTCTCAAAGTACACGATCATTGGGAGCATAAAGCCTATCTTCATACCATACAATTCCGTCGTTATCAACCTTAAACTCCGTCGCTTACCTTCTTCAACATTTTGAGCTCGGCCCACAACTCGCGTCATCTTTCTGAGCTTCCTTAATTTGCGGTATAAGGTTCGACTCCACCTTCATACTAGCCCAATATCCACCAAAACCTCGTGACGCACAACTCAACATCCAAACGCTCTAAATCACGAATGATCCTAGGCTCAATCTCAATACTTGCAAGCATGCGATTTCCGGCTAAGTCGTCGGCAACTTCATTAGCCTTACCGGGATGGTCTTGAATGTTAGTGTCATAATCCTTAAGTTCTAACCATCTTCTTTGTCTCATATTGAGTTCCTTTTGGTGAAAATATACTTGAGACTCTTATGGTCGGTGAAAATATCACACGTCTCTCCATACAAGTAATGTCTCCGGATCTTCAACGCGAACACCACAGCTAACTCAAGATCATGAGTTGGGTAATTCTCCTCATAAGGTTTCGGTTGTCTTGAAGCGTAAGCTATCACCTTACCATGTTGCATCAAGACACATTGATCCTTTCTTAGATGCATCGCTATAGATTTGATATCTTCCGAACCGGATGGAAGAGTCAAAATAGGAGCGGAAACCAACCTCCGTTTCAACTCTTCAAAACTCTTTTCTCTTTCATCCGTCCACACGAACTTTTCACCTTTCCTCATCAATTGGGTTAAAGGCAAAGCTAAGCGAGAGAAACCTTCAACAAAACGTCGATAGTATCCAAAGAAGTCCTAGAAAACTCTAACCTCGATCATCATCGTAGGTCTTGGCCACTTAGTGATAGCCTCAACCTTAGACGGATCCATGGTTATACCATCGGTGACACGATATGACCAAGGAAAGCGACTTGTCCTAACCAAAATTCACACTTCGAGAATTTGGCGTACAACTTCTTCTTCCTCAAAATCTCCAAAACTATCCGGAGATGTTGCTCATGCTCCTCTTGGACTTGGAGTAAACTAAAATGTCGTCGATGAAAACAATAACGAACTTGTCGAGGAACTCATGGAAAACACGATTCATCGGTCCATAAACACAAGCGAGCGCATTCGTCAAACCAAAAGGCATAACGAGAAACTCATAATGACCATATACGAGTGCGAAACGCGATCTTAGGAACATCTTGCTCCTTCACACGTAGTTGATGATAACGGACCTCGGATCAATCTTAGAAAAGAACTTAGCTCCTTGCAATTGATCAAACAAATCATCTATGCGCGGAAGAGGATAACGGTTTCGAATAATGTCTGGTTGAGTTCACGGTAGTCGATACATAAACGCATACTTCCATCCTTCTTCTTCACAAACAAAGCAGTGCACCCATGGAGAAACACTAGGTCGAATGAATCCATTATCTATCATCTCTTGCACTGTTCCTTCAACTCCTTGATTCTACAGTGCCATATGATACGGAGCTTTGAAATCGGTTTAGCACCGAGAATCAACTCAATGCTAAACTCAACTTCAAGTCGGGGAAGTCCAGGAGTTCATCGGAAAAACGTCGGTGAATTCACAAACAACGAAAGATTTTCAATGTTAGGACTCTCCAAAGATGTGTCCTGCGGATGCTAGAAAACCTTGACACCCATGAGCAATCATGGTCCGTGCCTTCATAGCGTAAATGAGCTTAACATTTGAGTGGTTTAGAACCATAATAAGCGAATTCGGGATGTTTTATGTCTCCAAAGATCACGGTTCTAGCATAGCGATCGATGGAAGCTCTATGATAAGCCAACCAATCCATGCCTAGAATGATATCAAAGTCGACCATATCGAGAGGATACAGATGTGCGGGCGAATCGATCATCAAAGCGAAGAGGACACTTAGCGTATTTATGATCAATGATCATGTGGTTTTCATAGGCGTAGATATCGATAAGTGATTCGTTAGTGGTTGTGGCTTCATATTAAGTTTCTTAGCACATGTGATGGATATAATGGAGTGTGTGGCACGGTGTCAAATAAAGCGAAGATGAATAATCATCAATGAAAAGAGTGCCGTAATGGTACACAAGTGTGCTCTCTTTGATTCGAGTAGTAGCATAAACACGTCCAATGGTAGGTGGCGGCTTGGTGTAGTTTCCGAGAATCGCGGGTTCCTCTTAGGGCAATCCTTGATCTTGTGAGTAGTGGAACCACAAGAGAAACATCCACCAGTGGCCTTGAAACACGGTCCGGATGAGCCTTTCCACAAGTAGTACAGATAGGTGGGGAGGCAAAACTTGTTGTCCTTTCTTGACGGAAGATCTGAAGCACGACCACGATTCGATCCTCGAGCCGACGATCTTTGTTGTAACGGCGGTTATTGTTACCTTGATTCGACGATCACTTCCATTCTTACCGGCAGCTCGCTATCCGACCCTCGCCTCGGGCGCCTAGAGTCCACATTCCTTCCCGTGACCTCACCGATCATAACCCTTATCCACTTGTCCCTTGAATCATAACTCACGCCATATTTCCTTTATACTCATTACTTTGAGTCCTACCTTGAATCCGATCACCATCGCGATTCGCTTGTTGTAACCCGAACCTTCATGAAAGATCTCAATGTTACGAGTGCATCATTGCAGGACACATCCTCATACTCGGTGTTAAGCGATCGGTCCAACACCCACTTCTTGATCCCCATTTGAAATGCTTAGCTTGGCCTACCATCTCCAAAGAATCGCTCCAACAAAGCTTACCAACCTCATAAACCTACTCATGTACTCATTGGAGTTCTCATTATCAAGCGGTAGATCGCTGATAATCCTCTCATATCTTTGTTGTTCAACATCGAGAAGTAACGGTTATAGAAGATAGTCGAAACTCCGCCCAAGTACAAGTAACGTGAAAGCATCTCCTCCTCGTGCTTGTTTCAATGCTTTCCACCAATTCAAAGCATCACCTTCCAATTTGAATGCAACTAAGCGAGTCTTAAATCCATCTCCACAACCCAATACTTCAAACAACTTCTCAACATGAGTGATCCGGTCCTCG
The DNA here is from genome assembly GCA_022545495.1 of Chrysanthemum lavandulifolium. Classification (NCBI taxonomy): domain Eukaryota; kingdom Viridiplantae; phylum Streptophyta; class Magnoliopsida; order Asterales; family Asteraceae; genus Chrysanthemum; species Chrysanthemum lavandulifolium. The sequence continues at coordinate 253,167,681 of CM040243.1, read as the reverse complement.
GCTTCGGTGGGAGTAGCGGCGGTGCTAAAGAAAGAGGCTTGAGCTTACGAACGCTCGAGCCAAGTATGTATGCCGATGGGTTGAGCACCTCCACCGCTTCCGAAGGTTCACGGTCGATTCGAATATTGTTGATCACTGTTCCATCATCTCGGTGTAGTCAAACCGGGAAAAGAGAGTTGAGAGCATTCGCAATCGCGGCATCCATGTTAGGAGCATCATCGTCTCCATCCAAATTCGACGAGTTCGAACCATCTGAATGATATTCAAACGATTAGCAAAATGAACAAAGGTGAGATACGAAATGGAAGTTCGCAGAAGGAAACCTAAGTCTACCCAATCCTCACAGGTCAAATCCTAACTCTAAGGGATAACCTAAGGTTCTTATGTTCACAGGTCCTGACTACAAGTCGTAAACCTGGGCTCTGATACCATAAATTGTAACGCCCCGACCCGCCAAGGGTAAAGGAATCACAAATAATGGTGTCATATCAAAGCAAACACAAATAACCAAAAGAAGTCTTAACATAAATGCGGAAATAATCCAAGTCAAATGACTTCAATACATAGGTCCCAGCGGAAGCATAATAAACTTCAAACATAATATCCGAAATAAAAGTCTAAGATGGCATCATAAGAAATCAAAACTAAAATCTCTAAGGTAAGTCCACTCAAGCACTCATCCCAAGCAACCCGACTTCAATGCTTAGATACCGCGCGAAGAAAATAAAAGTCTTGGTGAGCTTCAAGCCCAGTGAGCAGATATGAAAGCAAAGCGAATACTAAGCGATAACGGATATGAAATAAAGTGAATGAGCGATAGCAAAATCATAATCATTTTCAAAGCATAAATCATAATTTCCAAAACAAAGTTTATAGTCAACTACCACGAGCCCGAACATATATCGGATCATATTCATATTCACATAAGGCAACATTTGTAGGGAGACCTACGAGTTATGAAGGGCGTGCATGCACGCACATCAATCCTCGGATAACGAGATATATAACATATAACATATAACATATAACGGATCTAGGATGCATCCATCGCCCTTCCTACATATTCATAAATATGCTTCACCATCCGAGGCGTGGCGAAACATCACTCTCGCCCTAGAGTCATATCGAAGTGCATCATCGATACGGACATGGAACCCCATGACTAGTTAAATATTTGGCTCGGGTATATCTTAGGTCAAATCGAATGTCATAACCGACACGGATCATATTTTATCGAAAAATCATTCATGTTTCCAAAATCATAGTTTTCATATCGGATAGTTCAAAATCGGATGTTTCATAATTCATAAATCGAGTTCGGATAAGCAATAGCTCAAACAAATCGATTTTGGGATTCATAGCAAAGGCTTAGGAAAACCCTAATCTGAAAAGCGTTAAAAGAAACCTTTCTTGAAAAGGTCGAATATCATACCTTATTCCAACGCAAATGATCAAAAGCGTAAAGACGAAAAGCAAAGGATTACTCCCTCTTCACAGAACCTATAGACATTAACGGTCGTCCACGTTATTTATGATTCCAGAATCGTCAAAATGATCTTTTAATATTTGGTATTCATACTTAATGATCTTCATACTTTAGGGTTTTATTAATGAGACTTAAGTATTTTATAATTAATGTTGTAGATTATGGTTCGTTATGTCATTTATTAAAGTCTAGGGTTAAATGTGAAAATAGTTTATAAGTCATAACTCACACATGAAATAACGACTTACTATATTTAGCTCAAACCCTAATCGACTCTCATTTATGTTCTAGGGTTTTCTTATTCTTTAATATCTCGTTAATATGCATTTACTTTATATGTTACGTCTTAATGACTCTCCACTTAACCTAATACGTAAGTAATAACCATCTTTTCTTTTACACTTTACCATACACGTTTATGATTTCATGTGACCATAAGTTATTAGGGCTTTGTATACTTCATACGCTTTACATAATAAACTAGGGTTTATGTTTACGTGACCCTTACTTATTAATTACACGTCTAAAACTCATGTATATATGTATTCGGTTCATCTAGGGTTTCGGCTAGCAAGTTATCGCAAGTCTTAGCTCACCTAAACACTTCATATATTCAAGTTATTAAGTTCTATTCATTAGCCGAATACATCTAGGGTTCGGTCCTAACTCATGCATGTTTCGCCTAGATTAACTCAACATATCGTGACCCGATTCAATATTACATCTTCGTTACATGTTCCTTATTAGTTACAAGGTTTAATTCATTAAGGTTTGTCTTGTTTTGATTTACACCTCTCGCCACAAGAAAAGAAAACAAAACGTGACCAAACAAAATATAGCTCGACATATACATGCAAGGTGCGTTAAAAGAAGTCGAATAAACGTTATACCTTAACTCGTTTGAAGCAAAATCTCGACACCAAAGGGTGTATGAGTCTCGGCCGAACAAGAAGAAAGAAAAAGGAGAGGCAAAGCAAACTAGGGTTTCAATTTAATGATTATGTCTTATATTTATAGTAGTAGCATTTAGTTTAGGTTTAGGAGATGAGTTGGGTTTGGGTTGGCTTGGTCCAACCGAACACACAAGCTCACCCACAATGGGCTTCGGCCCTTGGTCTCACGAACACAAAACAAACGCCCCATCTTGGGCTCCTCTTGGTCCTTGGCTTGGCGCAACATAAACAAAACAACGAGCCCGTCCAACAAATAAACGGCCAAACATTATTAGCAAAACATTTAAGTCCTTGTCGTACCAAAGTCGTTCACGTAATTATATTCGTTAAGTTTTATTTATTAGGTTTTTAATTTCGTAATTTATTATAAACGTGTTTTACGTATTTTTGTGATTCTTGGTTCCAAGGGTATTTTCGTCTTTATATATGTTTTAGATTTTCGGGTTTTACAGTAATAAAACCTTGTCTTGAAAATTTTTGAAGAATCCCTTCTTTGATCCTTGTAATTGCCGGTTTGAAGAGTAGAGAGAAAGAGACATGTTTTCTTGTTTTACACCTTGGTTATTAGATAACTATGTGTATGTAAAGTATAAATTTAATATATATGTAAGTATAAGTAAGATATTTTGTAGAATGGTGTGAGTCAACTCATGGGTGTCGACCAAAATAAAAAAAAATAGAAGAGTTTGTATTTGTGAATAATTTAAATGTATAAGTGTAGGATAATGTATAGTTGTATAAGCGTAGTTAGTAATGTGTATATATTTAAGCATTTAAAGTAGCGTTAGGTAAAAATAAATTTTAACGGATCAAAATAAAACATATTGAAGTCATAAAATTATAAAAATACATTTCTTGTAAAATTTGAGTGAAACGATAATAATCGTGTCGAATTTAAGAAAAACGTCGTAATTATATAAATACAACAATTTAGTTACAAAATAAATTTAAAACATTGGGTAAACTCATAATATTATTTTTATAACTTAATATGAGTATAAAAATATATCGGGATAATTTTTGGAATTAATGGATCAATTGTTCAAAATAATTACTTACGCGATAACGTTTATTTAATATAAAATTAAACGTTTAACGAAAAATGCAAAACCATGCATAATATTGATATGAAATGATGCTAATGAAATGTAGACTAAACCTAGTCTATATGAAATGACCTCGATGATATGATCATGAATTCAAAGCTAAACCATTACGGTTACGTGAATTTGATGCTCGTAAACCTAGTTCACGATAAATGATAAATAATGAAGCATGAATAATGTTTTGAGAATGACCCAAAAATACGAATTGTCACATTCGCCCAACTAAAAAGGAATTCAATTCCGAATTCGATTCGTGTTAGTCTATCGAATTTTTGAGTTTGTGATGAATAACGAGAGAGAAGACATGGAGAAGTGTCGTTCGGTTATTGATGATCGAGAGTGTACAAAACATCATAGTAGAGAAATGTTGGATGAATCTCCCATGAGTAACATTTTGACTTTGAATATGTGAAAATTTTGCTTACACTAAGATTTATAAATAATCGCTCCCAACATAACATGATCCTCCGATTAGACATAGTTAGCTAGGCTATGTATAATTAAGGAACGATAATGTGACATTCGGTTTAGTTGTTATAACTCTCAATGTTTACAAAGATTTAAACCGTGTCGTTAAAATGTTAGTTAAAGTAAAAGGAAGTAAAATCCTTGTAAGTGATAACAAATCGGAAAGAAAATAAAGTACGATAGATGAGAATATTTTACAACGTGGTTTATCAAACAAGAAGACATCTTAAGTTCTAAAGATCCGAATACGATGGAAGACATAAACTAAGTACGACATAGTACATAAGGAAAATCAAGACTGTTAGTTTCCGAACTTCTTCAGTCTTCCGCGTTATTGAGACCATGACGAGCTTTTCCTCCTTCTAACATGTATGCATTCCCATGAGCACCTTCGACTTGTTGACCTTGGTTTTGGGGACATTGGTTCCGATAGTGTCCTTGCTCTCCACATCGAAGCATGTGACTATGGATTTACCTCTACAATCCACGGCATGGTGTCCTAGTTTTGACACTTGTAGCACTTAACAGGCAAAGACCCGAGTGATGATACTTACATCGATTACATAGTGGGTAGGTTCCAAGATAACCTTTGCCTTCTATTGGTGCAACAACATAAACCATTAGGCTCCTTGTCCTCTATTCTGCTGTTGATGATAGTTAGTGTTACGGTTTTGGTTGTTGTTATTATAACCTCTTTGGTCATTTTCCCATTTTCTTTTATTGTTGTTGATTTGGTTATCGTTATTGTTGTTGTTGTTGTTGTTTTGGTTATTGTTGTAGTTAGTGCGGTTGTTGGTATTGTTGTTACGGTTGATGTGGGTAATGTTTCTCTCTTTACTACTTGTGCCATGAGTTTTGGGATACTCAAGCAGATTCTTCAATTGTTTGCGGATCGGAGGAAATCACATCACCTTGAATAATCTCGGAAGTCCTCCAATGAAAGCCTCCAGTAGCTTCTCATTATCCAAACCATAGATGGGCATAACACGGCCAATTCTTGAAACCTTGAATGTAAGTATCAATGTCATACCCAATAGTTACCAGTTCATAGAATTCGGTCTCTAACTTTTTCACCTCCGCACGCGGACAATACTTCTTAACAACCCTTTGAATTGCTCCCAAGTAAGCTTGAAAGCATTTTCCATTCCCATTGGCTGAGCATACGAGTTCCACCAAGACATTGCCCCATCAAGTAGTGTACTGTAGCAAACTTAACCTTGCTATCCTCCCGCAATTACATAACAGAAACATGACTCCATTTTCTCGAACCATCGAACCATGGCAGTGGCCCCTTCGAGGCCCTTGAACTTAGTGGGATCTCCACTTTTAAAATCCTTATACAAACAACTTCTAACCCGGACCTCCTCAGAATACTGCGGCAGCAAAGAAGCCTAGCGACTTGACTTCCCTCGCATTCTAGTAGCCAAGAATTGCCGTAGTCATGCAAGGCATTAGCAAGCTCGGCAACTTTCAAGATTAGACCTCGTGGCGATTAAGCGGTCTAGCGGCTTCAAGATGGTGCGACCTCGGCGAAGATTGGCAAGTCTAGTGGCTTCGGCAAAGAACAGACTTCAAGAAGCCACCGCCATCATGTTCCACTTCAATCCTTAATGCATTGGCTATACTATCCCTCACAAACTTTTGCATAGCCTCTTGAGTCAAAACTTGTGGAGCTTTCTTTGGCGCCATAACTTCTTCAAAATAAGAGGAAAGGTAAGACGTAGCAAAGTCTGATGTTAATAATAAACGCTCCAAAGAGATATGATATGAGGTGATAAGTTTGAGGTTATTTTTCAAAAATGAATGATGGATTCCAAAAAGATGGGTTATGAGATGTCGTAAATGCTTCAAATGTACGATGGTTTAGTGACTTAATGTGTGAATAACGTGTAACTCGACATGTTAGTGATGAAACAAAGGAGTGAAAGTGACTTAGCCCTACTTAAAGGTTTATCTCGGCATTCGACGTTATCGGTGATGAATCAGCTGATATTAAAATTACGATAGAGAATGACAAAGCATTCTCCACATTGGAGTATGAAGAAAGGATAATGGAATGGGTATTTGAAGGCATCCATGTGACAATCGATTTGAAATGAAAGTAAATAACTCGAAAAATGTACGTATAAACCGCATGTAAAGTGAACATGCACTTATGATGAAATGATGAGATGCTATGATGATGTAGTTATAGTCTAGGGTCAATGATGCAACCTAGTTCTCTATAATCAAGCTCGATGCCAATCACACCCCAAAAATTACACATTTTGCGTGGAATGGAATTCACGGGATTGACCGTCATAGCATCACAATCACGCTTATATTGAATGACCTAAAGTGTCGTTTGAAAATACATCGCTTGAATTAATAAAAACATTCGAGTTACAAAGATAGGTCCCAATTGAAAGTTACTATGTGCGGAAAATAAGTTTAGTACAAGTCAAACGATGTTTTAAAGTGTATAAATCCCATGTGAGACGGCGTCGTCACCGCGACTCTATGCTATGTCCACATGCATGCCATGAAGTGAATGCCTTAGTTACACGAAATACATTGCTAAAAGTGTCAACACAATGGTTGAGTGAGTTCATAGAGTTTAAGTTGGAATGTAAAGTCTTTCAAAATCGTTTATGCGAGAAAGGCTTTGTAAATCACCTCGCCCAAGTTCCGCCCATACAAAACTTGCAACTTTGTGTGTTCACAACCCACCGCCAAAATATGTATAATTTATGTTCAAACACATGATGTCAAATGAATTCACATAATAGTGCATGACTTTATGTATCAATAGTTACTTGACATAATTATACCAAGACATTTAGTTCAATGATAATCCCAAGACATTCATTTCAATGATGTTCCCAAGACATTTAGCTCAATAATAATCCCAAGACATTACGCTCAATGATAATCCCAAGACATTCACTCAATAATAATCCCAAGACATTCAAATTCAATGATAATCGATAGAAATTCTAAATATGACAATATTGCTACCTCAGATGATTAAACATTCATTTCGATTAAACATGTAGTTGCAATTATCATGAATGTCATAAAATAGTTGAGCATGTATCTCCCCAAAAGTAATTCAAAACAGTTAAAGAGTAGGGCTATGACTCACCTGGTGCAATGTTTATGATGATAAAATGGCAAAAGTGGATACATCAAATGTAGCGAATCTCGAAAATGACCTATTATGAATGATATGATATGTAATAAGTCATGATGTAATGTTATGCATGCAATTCGGATGATATTTATACCACTTATGAATTTTTGAAAACAATACTTCAATTAAAAATATAATCTTTTAACGCCTTGACCATTTTTAAATTACTTCACATGTATTTACGTTGAAATGATATCCGACGATAATCATTTGGTGATTATTAAGAGAATATAACTTTTCGTCAGAAAATAATGTCATTGATATTTCCATGAAAGTGACAAAACGGCCTCTAAAAGCTACTCGTAAAATGGTGCACGCCGAGCGTTAGGAAACAAACTCAACGGTTTTGGGAAGCTCGTATGATAATCTCAAAGTTTTAGCATTTAAGTTTTTAGTCCTAGAGGTCTCGTACATAAAGAAAATTAGAGGTTAAGTATGGTACTTTTAGTCCAAAATATAGTTTAAGGATGGTTTTTCTAAGAAAGTTTAGCGACCGTAATTAATTCATTACAACTCCGCTAATCAAACGATCGGACATTTTGGAAAGTATATTTGGCGATTTCACTTTTACTAGAAGACTTCACTTTATGAAAAGTTCTAAATCAATGTTAAAAACAACCTTTAACTTGGTAACTAGTTTTGCCGCAAAACTTGTCTATTAGAAATAAGGATAGTTTTTCTTATATGATGAAAGTTACGGCTTTTGTAAACGATATAATTTAGTCGTTACAAACCGCTTTCACGCTTTTAAAGATCCTTAGCTTCAGTATCAAAGTATACTAACATATTTTTAACAAGTCGACATAATTTACAACGCCCAAGTTTCATTTTGACTCGTATAAAATAAATAATGGTTGCTGAAATTCCTAAATTTATATTTTTCGTCGCCAAATTGAAAATTCATAACTTCTTCGTTATAACTCCGCTTTAATCCGCTCTGCCGCCACGGTTTCGCTTTTAAAGTATATTTTCTAAATATCTAGGCCAAATATTTTACCTACTTTCGGATTTTCCAGAATTTCAAAATAAGGACAGACCCTTTTCAAAACGTGTCGAAATGAGTTTTTCTCGCGCCAAAACTATTCTAACCCATTCAAAACAACTCCGAAGCTATTCTAATCCTACCATACACCTTCTTAGGGTGTCATGGGTTCCTAGACATCACCAAAAATAATATATAACAAGGAGTAATTATAGGATGGATTATATATATTTAACACTTAAAAACCTTAAAAACCTTAAAAATGGTATAAACATCATGAGACTTGCATGTTTCTCAAATAAAATGATATGACCATAAAAATGAATGTGAAATAATAACATGAATATGAATGCTTACTAGTGATATGATGAGATTTAAGGACAAAGGATTTTTCCTAATCACCCTAGGTTTTTATTTCAAAACCTATACAAAGAGTGATACTAGTGTGTAATAAAACCTTGTCTTGAAATTTTTTGAAGAATCCCTTCTTTGATCCTTGTAATTGCCGGTTTGAAGAGTAGAGAGAAAGAGATATGTTTTCTTGTTTTACACCTTGGTTATTAGATAACTATGTGTATGTAAAGTATAAATTTAATATATATGTAAGTATAAGTAAGATATTTTGTAGAATGGTGTGAGTCACCTCATGGGTGTCGACCAAAATAAAAAAAAATAGAAGAATTTGTATTTGTGAATAATTTAAATGTATAAGTGTAGGATAATGTATAGTTGTATAAGCGTAGTTAGTAATGTGTATATATTTAAGCATTTAAAGTAGCGTTAGGTAAAATAAATTTTAACGGATCAAAATAAAACATATTGAAGTCATAAAATTATAAAATACATTTCTTGTAAAATTTGAGTGAAACGATAATAATCGTGTCGAATTTAAGAAAACGTCAGTAATTATATAAATACAACAATTTAGTTACAAAATAAATTTAAAACATTGGGTAAACTCATAATATTATTTTTATAACTTAATATGAGTATAAAATATATCGGGATAATTTTGGAATTAATGGATCAATTGTTCAAAATAATTACTTACGCGATAACGCTTATTTAATATAAAATTAAACGTTTAACGAAAATGCAAAACCATGCATAATATTGATATGAAATGATGCTAATGAAATGTAGACTAAACCTAGTCTATATGAAATGACCTCGATGATATGATCATGAATTCACAAATAAACCATTACGGTTACGCTGAATTTGATGCTCGTAAACCTAGTTCACGATAAATGATAAATAATGAAGCATGAATAATGTTTTGAGAATGACCCAAAAATACTAATTGTCACAAAATCATCCATGCCCGTTCTCGACACGTGGATATTTTACCCGGCTACAATCTAGTTCACGTTCTCACGTAACATAAATTGTAACTACAAGTGTTTCTTAATTATTGAATGACATAAATATTTAAAGTAGTCTTTGTTATCATCTTGACACATGTTCTTAATAGGGCAATCATACACATTTAAATGTATAATTCCTATTAGAATGTTACTCTCTTACCCATGGTCAAGAGAATCCATTTAAATCATATTTATATGTGTTGTACCTTGCACACAATAAAGATTTCTCCCACTTGTGCATGGAACAACATCATGTAGCAGATAAAAAACACGATGCACGTTCGTTTATTTGATTAATATGATTTGTGTCATAGATATAATAAGTAGATGTAGGACTATATTGTTTAGTAAGGAAACGTACACGACTATCCCTAAAAACATAAGTGCCTACAATTGGAAAGTAATTATCTACATGATATTCAAGAGATAATTTGGATTACTACACAACAAATAAGGCTTGTAGCTCCCAATTGAATTAGAAATCATTTGAACAACTTCTTATTCAAAGAATGCAAAGACAATGCTCCCACCGAATTTGACAACATTGTAAGTGTTTCATAACCAATGAAAACAACTTGCTTGCTTTTACTTTCCTACACCTTTGAAGAACCATATATAATCATTACTAAGGTACTAAAGGTGTATTCTACTCTATGAATGATGGGTTATCCATCAATGTTATTAACTCAAAAAATTGGGTATGCAATTTCTTCCTTAACAGGCCTACCATCCCCATACTGGTATGTAGCACCTTTAAAGGCTAAAGCAAAACAACTAGATAAATTATGCTAGTTTTTCTTTTACCAATTTTCGCGGTAATTAGTCTAGCTTCTAATTTAGTAACTCATATACATGTTTTCCAGTTAACCAACATTCATGTTGTTACAAAAGGATTCATTCACCAAATGAGGGTAACGAAATCTTTATGGAAATAAGATGTGCAATCCATTGCTATAAGTTACATTAGAATTTAGACAATTCAAATGTTCCTATTATACCTTTCTCATTCATGAAAAGGAATATGATTGAGTCTCATTTTTTTTCCCATGGAAAAGAGACTTTGTTTGTCTTTTCGGTAAATTATTCTCGATCAAGCATTTGTTTCAAAGCAAAATCGATCAATTTACTAATAAAAGACTAAACCACGCTTCTGATTAAATGTTGCATTAATACATTCAAAAGAATTACAAAATTCAATTTTAGTATTTTCGATAATTAACCTCTTCAAGAAAATTAAATACCCATGGTTCATAAACATATAACCATTTAACTTTCATCGAAAACTAGGATCCAAATTGACATATTTTCATCACATCGGTTGATCCGCTAGTAATGAAAGTATTCAAAATGGTACTAATCGAACCTTAATTGCCAATTTTCAAATTTCAACTCCTAGATTTATGGGATTTACATTTAGCCAATTTCGGTTGCCATGTAAGCATGTTTTATCCCATCTTATGCCTTGAGTTCTCGGTTCTCACTACAAGGCTCAATTGTTGTCTAAGTTAAGAAACTTCAAAATCATCCATGCCCGCTCTCACGCCACGTGGATATTTTACCCTTTGATTACGATCTAAATCACGTTCTCACGCAAATAAAAAGTAATCTCGTGTGTTTCCGTTTCATTGGATGGCATACAACTTAAATTTAGGGTAATAAATTTGATTTTGGTGTCAAATCAAATATGTACAAAGATGTCATGCATTCATCTTCGTAGCATAAGTTTTATTAAAATAGTTACATCCTTGTTTTAACGTTTAAGCTTTTCATCATCAAACTTTAATCGAGGTATTGGTTACACCAATCAAAGAATTACCTTTAATTACCACTATATCCTACTACCGCATGAGTCATAAGACCCAAGTTATTCGGATAATTACCACAAAAGTGGTGCGTAGAATTTTAGGTCAATTCACCCTAAGATTTTATGCACATAGGAATACTTGGTAGCTCCATTAAGACGCATAAACGTAGGAATTAGGTCAACGTGAAGCATATTACATACCTCATCTTTAAGGTCACAATTTAATGCGTACTCAACCTTGTACCCATCACAGCTTTGTCTTAATAGGTGAGCCGTTCTAACTATTTTGTGCAAAAAATCAATCAATTAAACGATTACGATTACTATGCTTAAAAAATACATGTTTTACCATTGTTTAGGTCAGTTTATTTTTCTTATAAAAATACCCTTGTTACACATAACAAACAAGCAAGTATTTAAAAAAGGGGTAATTATGAGAATGCATGTTTTGCTCAAGGTGTCATGTAGGATCGAAATATTGTTGTGTTTGATGGTTCGGGTGGTCTTGGATGATCAAAATACATGATAGCCATTTTAGAGAGAGAAAGTAGAGAGATGGGTGTTCAAGCTAGAGACTTGGTTCACAAATTATGGAATATTAGATTGAAAGGACCACCCCTTCCATGGATGGAAGGGGTATTTATAGTTACATGTAATACGACCTCCTATCGGCATGTGGATCGTGCATACGGTGGGTAAAGACCGTCCTTCCTCCAAGGTGTTGCACTATACTATTCTACGCTACAAACTAACTAATAAACTACTAAATAACGTAAATAACGATATGTCTACGAGCTAACTTATGCTAGATAATATTAGGGGTGACCGACTTCTTCACTATGGAATTTTCTAATTCTAACAATCTCCCCACAGGGAGTGTCACCCCATGTTTTACATTTTGAATCCTAGCATTCTATTCTTGACTTTGTTCTCGAGCTCTTAGACTTCAATTCTTCAATTCCGCAATCTTTGTGCTTTGTAGTGCAAACTTCAAAGTCCGCATTGATTTGTACTTTCGGTGGAGGTCTTTGAACCGATCCACATCTTTGATGATCTTTGAGCTTTCATTGAGATCATCACCATGAAAATCTCTCGGATCACCCATAGTTGTGTTGCCATCATGTGAAGTTGTGACTTTTGGACCGACATGCTCACACTATTTGGATCATGACATCTTTCATCGTAGTAGCGGAAGCTTTCTTTGGTTCAAGATATTTGCGCAGCTATGAAAGGTAAGCATAGTATAAAAATATCCGAGCCGGGTTACGTAGATATGCACAAGTCATGTTTTCTTCAATTAAGTGTGGATCTTTGTGAGCATGCGGCTTTGGATTGACTCCTCAATTCTCGATCGCCCAACCGCCCAAGTGTACCGCAAACAATGCTTAGTAATAAAACATACGAAGTGTCTTTGATCACTTTCGTTGAATTGAGTACACGACCCACTTGTTCCCGTTGATCGCATCAAATCGCTGCGATCGGTAGGATTCCTAAGAATCCCTCGACAGGTTTCGCAATGCTCTAGTTGTTCTCAAACCGAACGTCTCAAAGAAGACAACACGGGTGAGTGAACGGTGAATTGAGATTCACTGATTGATGAAAAATGATTTGAAAACAATCACGTATTGCTTAAAAGAAAGAGTTTTTCAATACAACGAAGGTTTTATGAGAAAGATCAATTTTTCAAACAAAATACTTTTTGTATTAGAGAATGAGTACACATTCGACGTGCTAGCGAAAAGAAGAGATTCGCACATCGAACGGTTTTTCTAAAAGTATTTTTCAATCAGAGATACTTTTTGAATATGAAATGAATAAACATTCGACGTGCTAGAGAAAAGAAGGTTTGCACATCGAACGGTTTTTCCAAAAGTATTCGTCAATTCCATTCATGGACCAAGGTTGATTCAGTTGAATCTCCCATCGCTTACATCCAGTTGTCACAAGCTTGATCTCACGAAGATCTCATGTCACCCACCAAGAGCTTGTTTGATGTTGGCTCTGAAGGATTTCCATCTTCATTGTGAATACTTTTACATATCACTCGGATGTTACGCTATACCACAAGGATAATCGTGGGACTCTTAATATATTCTTACTTTCCACATTATGTGAAACAATGAAGTCTTCATTAATTTTGTGTCCTAACGAGATATTGTGGATGATCTCTTGGCTCTAGACTCAATTGTGCACATTTGGTTCCTATCTGGAGACTAGGAGAGGGTCTCTTCAATATCAACAATCTCTAAGAAAGTCGATAGATAATGTCTGTTCCCCATGAGAATGAAACAAGTCCTTTTAAGAGGAACTTGAGTAGCTTGGGAAGTTTAGTGCAGTCGTCCTTTGGGTCCATGACGCCTTGTCTTCAATACCGGCGTTACCTTAGTAACCACCAAGAGCATATGTATTGAACCCGGTGTCCGCCTAAGGTTGAATTATTGGAGGCTATTTCTTTTCACCTTTCACATTCATTTCTTTTTCATTCTTCAACCCTTCAAAGGCTTCTGAGACTTCATTACTAGAACCTTGTTGGGTTTATTCGAAGACTAGCTCGGTCTTAGTCCGCACTCTTCCCGTATTCTCATTTTCTCCTTTTTCAATATACCTAAGGACTCTACACTATCTAGTGGATTGTCCTCGGTAGATCCCTCCGGTTCTGGCGGATCGTGGGAACTAATACCTAACCTCACCATCCTTATAACTCCATACATAAAGTAAAATGGTCGGTCTTTTGGTGCAGTTCATTCTTCCTTGAAACCAATTGAAAAATCATTTGGAAAAACAATCAAGGTACTTGTGATACGAGATCAAAGCATTTTGTACCTTAATAGTTTTGATCATTTAGAAAACCTCCCCCTCAACATGTGCATATGATTTAGAAATTGTTTAGCACAAGGAGGCAAGAGGACTTTGAAATATTTTCTTTGATCACAATTTTCATACGAAAAAGCCATTTGATTTTCACGGTAAAATTCTCCCCCTCAATATGTGCATAGGATTTTTGAAATCGTTGTTATCACATAGAGGCAAGAGTTAATTTGAAGCACATCCACAATCACAAGTGCCATTAAGAAACCATTTTAAAACTCAATCAAGGTACTTTATAAATCACTTTAAAAGCTTTATTACTCGATAGTTTGTTTGCTCCCTCAATATGTGCTTCGAGATTCGGCGTTTAGCACATATGAGAGAGCGACTGCACAATTAAATCAAAACGATCACCTTTATCAAATTTCATTATTAAATCACAAATTCTCCCCGATCAAAAATATCAAACCCTTTGAGATTTTGGATCCCAAGTGATTAATTATGTTTAGAAAACATGGGAGAAAATGTGGCCTTGTTTAAATACTCATCCGGTTTTGGATAAATCATCCTCCTCAACATGTGCATTGTGTATTTGAAATCGTTTGGCACATGGAGGCGGGAGTGCTTTGAAGGACTAAAACCAATTCCATTAAAATTTTGAGATTTAAATCACGATCTCTCCTGTGATAAAAATTTCAAACCATTTGAGATTTGTGATCCCAAAAGATTTAAATCATTTAGAAAATTTTGGGGAAAGACGTGGCAAGATTTTATTTTGAAAAATGACGATAAGGACCATTTTAAGACATTAAAGATTGTTAGTGTTAGGTATGATTGTTTTAAGAGATCTTTTAGTAAAATAAAATAATTTCACAATCAAACAAGAAACGAAAAAATTTCATTTTGACAGATCTTTGAGTTTTAAAGAAAATCATACCATGACATAACATTAAATCTTTAGATCACCACATTTTAACATACAAACCGGAACTTTGTGAAGAAATATTGTTTGAAATATTAAATTTTAAATCACTCTCCCTCAATCGATGATGTGAAGTCAATAATTGAGTGACTTAGGTTTTGATAAAAGAAGTCCCGTGATTTTCAAAATTTAGTTCAATTTATTTTCAAAACAATATTTTCCATTTTCAAAACAATTTAATCAAATTATTTAAAATTGTTTAAAAATGGTATCCTACACAAAGATACGTTAGTGGTTGAGAAGCCTCGTTGTTGTTGTTGTAGGGTTTGGAAGAAAACCATCTGGCGATGCGGTGAGACTTCTTCTTACGTTGCATTTGAATGCCAACCGAGGTCAAATTAAGCTCCGCTTCTTCAATCACTTAAAGAAAACCATCTGGCGATGCGGTGAGACCTCTTACGTTGCATTTGTGTCAACTCTCCATAGAAGTCCAATTAAGCTCCGCTTCTTCATTTGTCAACCCAAGATATAGTTATCCTTTCCTTTCGGCATCCAATCATCTTCAATTGTGGGATCCGGATCGGGAACATTCTTATATACCAATATACCTGCATACGTTAGTGAACACACATACAAATATATGGTGGTCGACAACACCCAAACAGCAATCGACTAATAAAAGTCAATACAACATATCAATCAGATCATAAAGGGCATGGGAATAATGTGCTTATCAAACTATAGTCATCTAAACCTAACAATCTTATCCTAGGCACCTAGTCCTTCAACATAGGTTAACATCATTTTTAATTAAGCATATTAGGATAATTAAGAAAGCCCGTTAGATGATATAGATTTGAAAACATTATCCTCCCTCAATAAATGACTCATTTTCAGAAAAATTTAAAAGTGCGGAAGTCATTGATTGAGTTTTCAATTTATTCAAAAACTCTGAAACTGATTGTTTTATAAGCAACTCATTTTCCACCATTTTGAAAACAACAAATATTTTTCTGAAGAATTTTAGACGGAAAAACATTTGTGTAGGAACAGCAGATCCTTGACATACTTTCTCAAATTGTTTTAGGATAAGTGCACGAATATTTTGAAAATAGTTTAAGCAACATTTTCCTTTCTTGAAGACCGGTTTGCTATAAAATAATAGCAAACCATGGTTTAAGCACGGGTTACGATCGAAATAACTCAGAAGCCATCATTTGAAGCCCGTTTCTGATCAAATAACTGTGAAGCCATAGTTTGAAGCGATTTACAATCTAAATAATCGTAAGCCATATTTTGTGACATGTTTAGAAAAGAATATTTACAGACTCGTCAACTTCATCTATGGTCCTGTGCCATTATTGAATGACATTTCTAAGACCGTAGATGTTATCGATACTGTAAGACATGTCTAGAAAAACATGTTTTTAGTATTTTCTAATTTTATAATTTTATGGGTTTTGATGATTTTATATTTTTCTATTTTCTTTGTTGATTTTATATTTTTGTATTTTGTTTTACGAAAATATATACAAAGATAGAGTAGATGATATAATTTAAGAGGATGATGATAATAGTACCGAGATAAGGATATCAAGCGGTAGCGTCGTAGAAGATAGAATACGTCATCTCTTAAACTTCCACCACCAAAGAACTGAGGCTCGAGAATAGAATGTAGAACATGAGCCTTTGAGAAAAAGCGAGACTTTGGCGACTTCCCACCAAACCGAAAATCCTTATGTTGAGCAGATTGAGCTCTATTTCAAGCTTGCTTTAGCCGAGTGCACAAGGTAGCACACCATTATCATAAATCCTACCGCTCCATTTAAGAACGATAATCGAGGATCTCCATTCGGTTATATCATCCAAAGAAGAACAAGAACGTTTCATCCCACACTTAAATAATCTTCTCAAATTCCTTTTCCATCAAGTCCAAGCAATCCATTTCAAAAGGTGTCAAGAGAACAATTCCCAAGTAGTTGAATTGATGCGCCGGTTTCTTTGTATAATGCTTAAGAACTCTCCAACACACATCATGAGGGAATGAAAACACCTTCCCATGTTCACATTTTTATTCCGGATGATCGTGTATGAAGCTCAAGAACCAGTACACCAATACCCAAGAGCTCTCCGAATACACATCATGAGGGAATGAAAACACCTCCCATGTTCACATTTTCTTCCACGATGATCATGTATGAAGCTCAAGTATCCGAAGTATACCAATACCCAAGGAAGGAATAATCGATAACATTAAAGAAGGGTGCCAAGTCACCGATTATCTCATGGATGACAATCTCGTGGATGTCAACTCAAATAAGTGATTATATCTCGAATCACCGATTAAGCCTCAAGTAAACAAATTGAGCACCCCAATGTACAAACTCTCTCTCCCGATCATTGCGATACCATCGAAATCATCACACACCAGTGTACCTCTTTATCTTCGTAAACTTTCTAACATCACTTCCCACGTAGTTGAGATACTAACACTAAAAGCCTTGATGAGTAAAACCTTGAGTTTCTCTGCGGTCATGACATTTGTCTTCCGGGATATCTTCAATTACTTAGAAGTATTAAGTACATCAAGTTTTACTCGCTTAGATGCTTGTCTCCTTCCCTTTTCTCGGTTTTGATACTTGAGAATCACCACTCTTGAATGCCCAAATACTTGAAATTTGTTGAGAAGATCGCTTGAAGTCTTTGTGAGAATCAACATGTTTGAATAATGTGAGCAAGTCTAATTGGGGATTAAATTCAACATATCACATTCCCCAATTAGTGCTCTCCCTAGATCGACAATCTTTTGATAAATGCCCAGACAAGAAGTCTTTAGATCATTAAATGCAACTCGCCTTTGGTCTTCTAACATATAGCAAGAAATGTAGAAACAGATCAAGACTCGATCTTCTTCAAGATTGTCCATTGGGGAATAGATAGTTAACATCTTCAACTCACACCAAAAGCATCCCACCAAAAGCATCCCAATTTACTTACATCTTGCAAATCCCTTAACTAAAATCCTCCCAATCAAACAAGAACAGAAGATGTTCATCAAGGAAATCGAAGAATCGGGCCGAACGAACACACAAGATGGTAACACCAAACTACCAATCACATCAAACAAGAACGTAGAGATTGTTCGAATCATCATGTTGATGTATACGTGAAGCATTAACCGGAAGCACTTTGTCGATAAACTCATCAATCCGAGTGAAGATGTCAACCAACGGCTCTTAGAGAAGAAAAAACTCCATGTGAAGATGACCCGATAAGAAGAAGCTCGGTTCTTGCATGATTTCGAGCCGTATGGCCATTTTATTCTCAAATATCAATCAACAATGCAAAAATTCACACTTCTTCTCCCTCAAGAATTGCATACTGAGATTCCATTCTTGACTAAATAAGTGAAAATCATCCGAATGTTCTATTCACACTTCTCTCATGAAAATAAGCAAATGATGTCGCCATCTTCATTATAATCGAGCACGTGGAATGAGAAAACAATCGGTGAGAATGGTCATTAATAAGAAGATTTCTCTTCGAAGATAAAGCGCACCGACACGCACACTTTTCTTTTCTTTGAGGAGCGAGGCATGAACCGATGTGTTCATACGTCATAATGTTGAAGCACGAGGCCCAGAATCGATGAATGAGCAGCCATAATCTCTCTTTTCATCTCTTGGCAAAACATGTAATCACCCCATTATCATTCAAGAGGCTCTTTGTAGTGACAAATGGTGATGGAGAAAACCCAATATGATGAATTTGACCAAGTAAACTACCCGAACTCGTGACTTAACTTGCACATATGAAACAAAGAGCGGTGCCGATTTCCATTAGCATCTCTAAGTACTCTCTATGTACTCTATACTCATCAACCAACCAACCATCAAGTATAAGACGACATTACCTCTTGAAAATCCACAATTGAATGTGACACCGAGCACTACAACGTAACTCCTTAAAGTGATAGTTTTGTAGTGGTAAGAGCCCAATTCCCCAAGTGGTAAAAGAAAAGGTAAAAGACACCCAACAATAACTAGATTTCCAAGTCTTCGTTTTTGATAATAAGCTCGAACAAGGATCATGAAGAATCTTCATCCATCCATCCCCGATACCTTCGATACTAAGTACACTCGCCCGTGATAATTCACCTCAACCTCAAATAAATAATAGTGATTTAACTCCGTTGTCACATCTTCCGGTTAACTACTCAAATCTAGCCTTCTTTGACATTTAAATGAACTTTGATAATGGTTTCATCCCACCATGGTCAATAAAGACATAACCCCGTAAAACCATGTAATAACCAAACCGCCATGCCATTAATATCCAAACACACATCCAATTTATGAAGTACACCTTTTATCCTTTCTTCAAATGTAACCCGTAACACCAGATCGGAAGACCCGAGATACGCTTTCCTTTCTCCAAGATGGTTCCATCATCACGGATTTTACAATTCTATAGTTTAAACCGAGAAATAGTTTCTTCGCAGGATTTTATAAAACCAAGAATAAACCGTATGATAGTTCCGGATATGCACTTTACAATTACAGTGATATTTCCATTGTTACGGATTTTACAAGTCTATGATTTAAACCAAGAAATAGGTTCTTTCGCGGGATTTTACAAAAATCAAGACAAAACCGTAAACAATGTCAGCTTGAATGTGTTATGACAACTTTGGTTTCGGTGAATATCTGTTTTAGGGGAACATGCAGCGGTTCATCAACGGTCCATTATCCAACATCATCAACATCATTAACCATCCAATAAACACTTTAGAAAACACATCAATCACGCAATCTGTCGGGTATTGTAATGACCACATGGAGAAGTAAACCCGATATACCAAACTTGATCATGAAGTAGAATTTCCCAGATTTGTTACTTAACCTTGTACTAATCCTTGTGAAGAAGAAACGTGTACCCAATGTACAAAACCTCTTGACGTATCCTCAATGCGTGAGACACCGAAGTGAAAGTTACGCTGTGGGTTAATCGAGAACGAATCACAACCGCACCTAAATAGCCAAGTCTTTATCACACTCTATAAATGCCCAAACAAGTCATCTTCGCGAAGGGTAGAAAGAAAGAAGAGCGAAAATAAGTAAACGCTACGGAAAATCTCACTCAAATCCAAATAAGAAATATCGTATAAACAAACCCGTAGTCAACTTAGTTCAAATAAACAATTTCAAGCCATGACGAAATATTATCCATGAACATGTATATACCAGTACCAAACCTCATAATTATAACGAATCTCATCATCAAACCTAATCTCATCATCGAATCTCATAATATCCAAGTCTCATATACTGAGGCCCGGTCCATCTCACCATAACACACACTTGCGATTCAATTCAAGTCACACCGCATTAAAACAAACCAAATCCACATATTAATTCAAGCCAATATCCGGGTTCAATATCATTCAAGCTTGTGAATTAGTATCCTCCGTGAAATGTTATCATGACCGGTACCGCTCAGAAACCAAAAGTTATTAAACTCTTCATAATAAAACATTCGGATTTTAAAAAATCTAGCCCATAACACTTCACAACCCAAGTTCATTCCACGCTAGATGTTTAATATCAACATTTCACCTTACAAATAATCACCTACAAAGCCCAAGTGCACAAGTTATAATTCGTTAAGGCCCAAACACCAAATGATGAAGCCCATAATCCAAATATCACTTGCCAAAGACCTTTGCATAACCGGATATAAGAGTTAGTAATCCCAAATATTTGCACATTAACCCTAAACCATATCTCATAATATGTCGCCTACCACCAACCAATTCTCTCACCAAACAATTCTCACAACAGATCCGGAAATTTTATACGCTTAAAACTCAACTCATACCATCTAAACAATCTAAACACATCTCCTTAATCTTCCACAACACATCCGACGCCTCCATTCCAAAGAAAAAACCGTATCTTCAAAAAATAATTCATATAACTCATTGAACTAAGAGGCAGCCACAGGGATGGCATAAGACTTATCATCGTGGCCACAGGGATGGCAAGAGGGTGTTGTGTGACGGCCATGGATACAAAGGTAGGTTTAACTTTTAAGACATGATTCCGATTTGATTTAAATGTATTGATTGTTTAACTTAAAAGACGAATCAAGGATTTGATTTAACAAAGTTGTTAAGATCATTTCCTTAACTTCGGACATTATCAAACACTGTTTTGATCAATGATGAAATCCTTAGTGGTGATATGGATCTGAAAAGATTACTAAAAACCCACGAACAAGGGATACTGAGATCATTTTGATTATAGATGTCGATTTTCATTTTTTTTGATAAAAACCGAATACAAGATTTGAATGAAAATTTTCTTGTGGGGTTGTTTGGATCTGCTTGTACTCTCTTTAGTTTCAAGTTTTGTAATTTGAAATGGAGTTGGATAAGTTGTTTATGTCAATGTAATCTCCTAGGACAAATGATGTTGTATAATGAAACTGATGTCGAGATGATTTGGTGAATGGTAATATTGTGGTCGACTCGTATTTGGTATTAGATATGTGTGGTCGGTGTGATGTTTGATTGACCGTGTTGAGTCATCTTCTTCATCTTATTTTCTATCAGTCGCTAAGTCAAGTCGCTAACATGAATCAAGTAGCAACATCTTCTAAACACAACTCGCTACTTGATAAATATCAAGTCGCTACCATTTAGTATCAACTCGTTACTAAGATTTTCAAAACAACTCGCTAGGTCAAGTCGCTAGTCGGGTCAAGTCGCTAGTACTCATGACAAGTCGCCACGACTTGTAAATACAAGTCGCTAGGCGATTTCACTACTACAAAAGGTCTTTAGACCGGGTCCAAAATGGCTTTTAGACCGGTTACTCGACCGTCCAAAAGCTCGCTTACATATAGATCGGTTCAAGCACCGGTCTAAAAGAGGACTATAGAGACGGTTGTTATCACTATAAAGACCGGTTGTGTCACCGATCTAAAAGACAAGCATATAGACCGTTTTATCATTATAACCGCTCTATATGATTTTTGAAAAAAATATATGAGTCGTTTGGGATTGTTAATTAAACCGCTTAGAGGAAATAGACGGTTAGAAATTGCATACCGAAATCGTTTTTATTTATAAAGCGGTTGTTTAGGATTGTTTATTGAAAATGCTTATAAGGCCCAAGATATAAACAATTTCAATAAGCAATCCCAAATAACCCCTTAATAAAAGGCAACGGTTTCAATAAGCAATCCTAGGCGTCCCATTCCTCCATGTCGCTTTAATCAAGCAAACCCAAACAATGTTCTAATGAGGTACATTTGGAATAAGCAATCTCAATAGAATCATCAACTAGTTTTCATTAAGCAATCAAAAATTTTATTACAAGTAATTTTACTAAGCGAATATCCCCTATGCGCCTTCAAACATCCCTAATTTTCTAGATACTTTATCGCTGTGTCCGTTTATCATCGTCAAGTACCAACAAAAGAGGATTTTAGTTTATTGCAAAAAATATGGAATTTCTTCTTAATGCGCCAATCAGAACTAGTTATTGCTGAAAAAGCTCGCCATCGGGTTGGATAGTGCTTCATAGAACAAAAAACCTGCTAGTAAAAATAAAGTATCATTGTAAATTGACCTAAGTACAAACTTGTATTAGTGCAGCTTTATAAAGACCTACATGAAAACCAAATATAGATACAAAATCGTCACATTCAAGATTCGTAGTTATCGCTAAACGTCAAAACATTGCCACATCAAATCACACCCTTACCTTTGGTGTGCTTCTTGATCTAACGAGGATAGTCCCTTCAAACGATAATGGTCTTGAAGTCTCACCATCTTGGCACCATGTCTTGTACAATATAGGATATGGCCTCTAATCAATGCTCTTGGCATGGATCTCGCAATTAAACATTGTAGCAATTATCGGACAAATCAATGCCAAGCATTTCTACGATCTAAGTTGTTTAGGAGATAATAATTACAACAAATGATTAATAGCTCTAAAATTTAGCGTCATATGATTTCGTTTTTTACCTTGTATGTAACAATACTAGCATATGGTTGCAAATCGCAGTAGAATAATTGCACCAAAATCCAAGATACTTCCATTTTTACCAAATGGTGCGACATACTTATATAAGCATTTACATACATCGAAACAAAACAAAACAACGCTTCTTGTATAAGAAAATGAAAACCAATAACAATAAGTCAAAGGAGAATAAGACAAACCGATGTTACCAAAGTTCCTCTTGGTTACGCTTATTGTGTGCAGTGAGGGGGTGGGACGACTGCTTTACTACCACACACCTCAAACATGATCGATTCATCACCGATAATTCACCGATTATAACCACAACTTCTATCGTTGTTTCAAAGATTCTTTGTACTTTTGCAACCATCCCACTTCCAGCCAACTGCTCCATAACAAAATCAAGAATCAAACGGAGTGTGTTTATAATCTGGAGTAGGTTCCTAACTAAAGATCGCTTGCAATATATTCTCCATCATATGGACCCACTATGCATACATGTGAGATACTAATTTCACTTTGAGCTAAGCTAGTTGTATAATTACATGTGTATATACCATCTTGATTGCAAAGAAAAAAAATGTACCAGAGACTAAACTTTCGAGAACGGAGAGTTTGTACATGGCGGCAAAATGCTTGACCCATGTAGTTAGCCATTCTAACCCTTCACAAGTTGGTCTATTTTTGGGTCATATTTTATGCCCAAGTCAAAATCCATCCCAAGTGGATCTAAATGCATAAAAATTCTAATATCGTAATGATTTTGGTTGTTTCAGAGTAACTCAATCCACGGAACAGCTTCCGTCTCACCGTATGAAGAAAACAAAATCATTAATTAAAACATTAGTAGATTAATATGGATATGTCTAATATTAAGTTACGGTTCATACGGGGTAGAAGGGTATGTATAACTCGAAATGTCTAATATTGATACGAAGAAAGTAAAACTAAACTTGTCCGGTAACTTACATCATGTTCTCGCAACATAATGAACACTTTGAGCCTCGACATCCGCATTCGAACAAAGCCACCAAAAAGTCTTAAAATCCATATATATTAAACCGCACATGTGATGTGCTTTTAAACTGCTGCAAATTTTACTCGCATATCGACCAAATCTTCACAATGATAGAATAACTTTGAGTAGTTTCTTGACTCGTTTGGATACCCTCGAACTAATATACTTTAATAAGCTATCTAAACCGCAAATTGACTTTTCAAAACTTCTTAAGCAAAATAACCTAAATGGTATAAGATCACGTTTTGTAAATAATTCCCTTATAAATTATGAATGCATGTAAGACGTGAATATTACCCGGAAGATCGACTTCAACAAGAAAGTCACAAACATGTGGACCGAAACTGCTTTCCTATGTTGCATCAAGGCAACCGGTAAGTTGATAAAATACATAAAATAGGTTTCATCATAATAAAAGGAAGGCCTTTGCTATTCTAAAACACGCTGACACAAATCGCTCACAAGTACGTTATGATTATATTAATAAAATGATTCTCAAAGATTTTAAACTATATCGATTCTTAATTTAGGCATTTAATCAAATACTTCATGTGTAAAAGAATCACACATTAAAGCATAAACTACAAACAATTAATTCAATTAGTGCATATCATCTAAAATGAAGAATGAAAAGAGATATTGGTTACCCACCTTAAAATGAATCGATCTAAACCCTAAGAAGTGAAGAAATTGGTTACCCACCTTAAAATGTTCACGGCGAGCTTGAGAGGTGATGAGGTATGTCCTCCTCCGGATACTTCGGAGGAGACAATCACAATTAACTCCAAATGTTTCTAAGACAAAACCAATCCATGATGAGGCAATGCCTCGCCAGAGGATAATGAGGAGCAGTGCTCGCCAGAGATATAGTGATGAAGCGATGAAGCGCCAGAAGTATATTAATGAAGCAAAGGCTCGCCAGAAGCATGTTGATGGAAGTTCTGCTCGCCAGGAGCTATAGTGATGAAGCGCTCGCCAGAAGTATATTAATGAAGTAGCTCGTCAGGAGGCATAGTGATGAGCGAGAGGCTCGTCAGAAGTATATTGATGAAAGGAGGCATAATGACGGAGGCGGTTCATTTGAGCTAGTACATTGGCAGTTGACATACAAGTACAATGATGTACGAATAAGCATAGAGGCTTTGGTCCACGACTAGTACTTGTGGCATAACGACAACTTGGACCCCGAGGACCATGCCTGGTACTCATCAGCAACTTACATGCTGCACATAAATGACAAACCCGTCCCCACAGTACTCGTGTCGTGGAGCACACTCCAGGTAGTATAAAAGCAGATGTTCACACACATGAACATGGACACTTGGCTCCTCACTCACCTCTCTTACTATCTCTCTCTCTCTAGTTTCTCTCACTAGAACTTATGCCAAGCATATACTTACTCTCACACCGGAGCTTGGTCTCGGATTAAAAACCCGGGGCGAGCTAACGGTGTTCTTTCTTATTTCAGCCTAGAGACTCGAAGGAGTAATCGCAAGACCTCCACAGAGCAACTCTGAGGACCTCCTAAGGTCGTATCAAGAGCACTTACTGAAATTTGCTCAAACATTACGCCATCCGCGGGACCCTTATACCAATCTACTAAGTTCTAAGCAATGGACGGTTGTATTAGGGATTCTCATCCGGAAGAAGGGAAAAACTTGAACACCACGATACAAGGGACTAGGAGGACTTCTCCAGAAAGACCCTCCGTCCCAGCCGAGCCAGTTCATGAAGGACCTTCTCCGAAATTCGTAAAGCAAAAAACATTGAGGTGTTAAGGACTGTGATCGAGGAACTTAACAATAGGGGTAAAGAGAAAACAATTCCCCGCAGACTCTCGTGCGGAGGATCACGAGGTGCTGGACCGGAGGAGTGTCAGGAAAGTCCATAGGTGGAGATTAGAGGATACTCCTCCGATGGATCAAGGCCATGTGAAGCACCATTCGTCCGGTACCCACTTGTTAGTCTCACATATTAGTTTCAGATACTTGTAAGTGCTTGAACCCTTTGTTTTTACGCATTCTCAAACTACCATGCGAAGTTAAAAAGCACATAGGTCGTTACATTGGTAGCATAACTGTTAATATTGCCTTAGCCTCTTGCAAACAATGCATATTATCATATTCGTAGTATATATTTGGGCCTCATACCTAAAACACACGTCGTGCATGAAGGGGCATTGTGTTAGGCTTTCTAGGAGCATGTATAGTTTACACCTATTGGCAAGGTGATGTCATCGGTAGATTAGGAGTATCTCCTCCAAGGAGCATCTCCTCCCTACTAGTCACTAAACTTTAACTTAAACTATACCATGAGATTGCACCGTGAGAGATAGTCTAAAAATAAATGCTCATGTGAAAATGATTCACATATGGGTGGTCGAATACCTAACTTAGGAGTATGATTTTCAAAGAGCTAGTATGCAAAGGAATAAGAGTATGCACTTAACACTGCTACGTAATAGATTCGAGCTAGTGCCTCTTCGGAACCATCCTCTCATTGACGATGAGTATCTTATCCCACTATCTGGGAAAGAGCTCATAAATGCTTGCAGGAGCTTTAGCACATGAATGTTAAAACCTTAACTTTTGAACAACTATATGTATCGGATCCAGAGGAGTTATATCTCCTTATTCTTCGGGAAACTCCGACCCTCAGCTACATAACTTTCCATCTTGTGCAGTTTGAGTCATGACCAATAGCTCTAATCTCATGAGCATGCTCGATCATGCGCTCATCAGGAGCGATATGAGCAGATTCATCCTTCGGACGGAATGAATGAAAACTACATGCTTCCTTAGTTGGAGTAGCCTTGCTACAGCCAAAGGCATCGAAACCTTCCAGAAGAGGAGATAGAGGCTATTCGCTTCTTTTCTGAGTTGGAATCCCCGATTATGCCCCGGCCGAGGACTATTGCCTTTATGTTATACATAATGGGAGGAAGCAAAATCTCTGGAACAGCCTCAGTTTAAGTTGTGTGATTAAACTCGATATCAAGAAACAATCAAATAACGTCGGAAGGCTAGCTACCTCCGTATGAAAAGGGTAACTCCTAATAATGTGTTCCCATGGTGAACGCACCATCGGTGGTTAGCCGAGCAACCTTTGCTAATTGACTCAGCAGTAAGGCGGGAACACCCACCTTTCCTTCGCGCAGATAGGCTATCGATGACTAGCTACATCGGTAGCGGAATGTATACACACTATAACTACATTCCTGAGTTGGCAAGTTAAGCAACTCAAAGGACTTAGGTCCACGATACATCACAAGCAGGTAGTGCTCGTAGAGGACTTGCACCTCTGGGCCTTGTAATACTAAAAACATATGGTTTAGTACTATACGGAAGGACTCTTTCGGGGAGTGACACCTCCTAAACATCTTAAGGATGAACCACCTTGACTTAGTTTATGCACTTGTGATGATCCACATAAACGATTGACATCCGGAGCGATGGTGCAATCTTTGATTGGGCTTAAGCTCCAACTAGCCCATAACCTCCTTTGAAGTGGTGGAACAACCCCTCCAGAGTGATGGTAAAATAATCAATGGAACAGTTAGTAACCAACTCAACCTCCTATAGAGTAAAGGAACAATGTCTCTTCTAGAGTGATAACATAATCTTTGGTTGAGCGACCTATCTGGTCAGCTCATGGTCTCCTCCGGAGTAGAGGAACAATGTCTCATCTGGAGTGATGATATACTAATTGGTTGAGCAATCTATATGGTCAGCTCATGGTCTCCTCTGGAATAGAGGAACAATGTCTCCTCCGGAGTGTTGGTATAATCTTTGGTTGAGCAACCTATCTGGTTAGCTCACGATCTCCTCCAAAGTAGAGGGACAATGTCTCCTCTGGAGTCTTGGTATGATCATTGGTTGAGCGACATGTCAGGTTAGCTCATAGTCTCCTCCGGAGTAGAGGAACAATGTCTCCTTCGGAGTGATGATATAATCTTTGGGTAAGTAACCTATCTAGCAAGCTCATAACCTCATCCGGATTATAGGAACAATGTATCCTCCGGAGTGAGGGTGTGATCTTTGGTTGAGTGACACGCCAAGTTGGCTTATAGTCTCCCCCGGAGTAGAGGAACAATGTCTCATGCTGAGTGATGGTACAACCTTTGGTTGAGCAACCTCTACTTAGCTTTAAAAATTACTCTCCAATAAATAGATACATCGGATGAGGAAGGTAGCACGAGGATATCCAAGTGCTGCATATATTAAAAGCATCGTTATAAGGTGCTACGTTGGTATGCGCTGCATATAAGCAGACGTCACGTTAAAATATAAGGGTAATGCAAAGATATTGATCTAAGTGTTACATCTAAACATGGGGATGAGTATGTCGGTACACTTAACCCACAACTTATAAGGGTGAATGCATTATACCGAACTAGACACTCGTCGAGTCAGTCGCAGATCTACGACAGATCCGCAGACGTGATCCGCTTCGCATTGGCAAACGTGTCGTAGTATGTGTTGTGTATTAATCTAAGTGTTGGAACAAATAAACAACACAATTCTAATATTAATGTTTTGCATCTGCGCCATCGTGATCATCGCATCCACCCGCAGCTGTTTGCATCCGCAACGACCACTACATCTCCAGCGCCCATCGACAAACGCAAAAATATGCGTTGTGTATTTATCTAAGTGTGGGAACACATCGACAATATCAACAACACAATTCTAATATTAATGTTGTGTAATTGTTAAAATCTATGAGTGGCGGATGCTCCGGAACCCCGCTTCGTGATATTGTAAACACTGCACATATGAAACACCAAGGCATAAAAAAATGTGTAAATACTAAGATAACACGATAAATATATGCATAAAGATCCAATGCTCCGGTGGGATACCACTGTCACAAAATCATAAAGTTTTACATCTCTGAATGAAACTAAGAAAAGGAAAGAAGTAGAAACTAAACTAGCTACTTATTACATAGCACTGTTTATTACAAACTGGAACATCAAACTCCTAATCGGAGAGTTGTTTCCTCTTTGTGTCTGCCCGTGTAAGGACTCGATCAGTGATAATCTTGCCTTAGAATCCTTGAAGAGTTCCTTATTTAAAAGCCTAATGCTTACAACATGAGCTTTATCCCACTCTACCCTCATATATTTGGGAGGATTGTTGTTTAAACCTTCATCATAAGGATATGACATGTAATAGGGACCACGAGCAAGGGAAAGAAGTTCCTTGTGAATTGTGTCTCTAGTTGTATCTCCGACTTTGGCACGAGAATAAAACCCAACGTTCTCATTATCATCTTTGTCGGTGAGATCGTCTTTATCTGACTCAACAACATCAAAATTCTCACCTACAACAATGTCAGGATGATGCATGTCTTCATTAGTGCCATGCTGATGAAAATTCTTCTAAACACCATGAAGCCGAGCACCGATATCCGTACCATTATCTTGAGTGGTTGCTCGGTATTCTAGGGTCGAGTGCTCCTTCCGCACTATGGTTGTCATCTTTAACATTTGTTAACTCAACCCTACCACAGAGTTCTTCTTGTCCGCCCTCCCCTTTTTTTTTTTGGTTGCATTGGTAGATACATCCGGTTGAGTAGAGGCTTTTCGCTTAGCCGTGTTCTTAGCCTTTGCAACCACCCAGGGTCAGCCCGGGTGACAATGATCTCCTCTATGGTAGGCTCAAGAATAGTTGTTCCCTCTGGAGCAGGTTGTTTGGTTCGATCAACAACTCGTCAAATATTAGTGTTTTGATCATGTGGTTCCTCCCTTACCTCGGTACCATCCCAAGAGAGCATAAGCATGAAGTCATAGATACTCAAAGCTAAAAATGCTAGTGAATAAATATTTGATCGAAACCCTCACGTTGTGGTGCTATCAAAATAAAACTCCGATCGAGACAAGTTGTGGTCTACTCCGAGCAAAACTCTATGTTTGTGATGCTACTGGCTAAAGCTCCAAACGAAACTCTAAGTTTGTGATGTTAGTCGAATAAAAACTCCAAACGAGTCAGATGCTAGCTTCAAATGACACCCCTTACAACAATTGAAACTCTTGGGGTGACCTCCGATCGAAACATCCGATCAAGACTTCTTGTGTTAGTAACAGAACAACGTTGAATAGGAATTTGAAGGTTAAGACATCCGATCGAAACCTATGGTGTGGCCTTCAATGGAGACCTCCGATCGAAAACCTTTATGGTCGGGTGAAACCTCAGAACGAGACCTTTGTTTGAAATTATAGATCCAAACGAAATCTCCAAACGAGATCCTCTCCAATGGAAACCTCTGTTCGAAACTCTCTAGTGAGTACCTCAGATCGAGACTCACGACACCCTCTTCCAAAGGAAATCTCCGGTCGAAAGCCTATGACGATTCTGCACAAATATGCAGGTACACAAGTCAAAAACCAAACTTTTTACTTTACAAAGCATGATCGGGTACAATAAAATAAACATAAGCAAAAACCAAACATGTTTATGATAAAGTATAACTACGACATGTTTGCTTCAATGGACATCTACATAAGGAGATCCCTAGCAGTTGACATGTTGGGTACACCAGCTTGGTTCGATCAATCGCTGCTAGTCGATTAAGCAACACTTCCTTGTGCAAAGTTAGTTGCGAATTCGGAAAAATATTATCAAGTTTGTATAGTTCCTTGTATAGCCTTAGACAAAAAATATATAATCTAGCATATGCTTATTAAAACTCCTCTCTGATGGAGATCTCCAATTAAAATAGCATATAATAGATTTTTAAAGTTCTAATATAAGGGTACATTACAAGTTCTAATCTATCTACGAGCGCAGAGAATCAATTAAACACATTACATTTCACATAGCCCATATGTGATGCGCTTGGCCTACCGTATCTTATTAGCATCTTTCGGATGGTAGCTTAATTCTAATAACTTTGAAGACAAATGATGTAAAGTTTAGTTCTTTAAACATCAAAATATATAAACAATCATACACTCCTATAAAAGCTATAAGAGTATGCATTGGTTCAATATATTTATATATAATACATTTGCTTCTACAAAAGCTAATAAAGGCATTCATTGATCCAATATTAAATTCAATGGTCACATGCGAGAGATCTTGAGTGCCTTTTGACATAGAAAAGTCATCTTTTAAGTGATAATTATAAATCACTTTAATGGCCATAGAGATTGAGTACCTCCATGGAGACGTGGTTACTTCGATGGAGATCTCGCGACAAAACCTCAAGCACGAGGAAACCAATCGAACCTTTATGTTGCGATACCCAAGATCGAAACCCACTCATCAAACCTCCGATCGAGACCTTGAGACTCCTCCGATGGAGATCTTTTCCAAGTGCCTCCGATGGAGATCTTCCTAGAACAAAGTAAACTTCACTGAGCCTTTAATATGACCTCCGAACGAGTTACAAGCACCGGTCGGTGGAGATCCTCTCTTCACCTCCGAACGAGGACACCTCCGTGGAGATCCTCTCCTTCACCTCTCGAACGAGAACACCTCCAGGGAGACCTCTCTGACAAACCCGAAACTAAGTCGCTATTAAAACCTAGTATGATATAACTTTGTGTTTGTCAAACTATATTTTCCATCTTAAAAGTTCATATGCGGATAATGAAAACCATACGAATGAATTACTGGGGATGGGCTTTTAAGTTTCTGGGCCTAGTTCTTTGTTATAAAGATTGACATATTTTTAAAAGTATACATCTAAATGGGAACTAATTTATCTTTAAGAAATGGAAAGAGGTAAAAACAAAAGTGACCATGGTATTATAGTATTTTGGTAAAGCCAAGGCTTATGAGGCTTTGATGATCAGGCCAATAAGCTCATGATATACTCGTTCTTTGCCCCGATACATCATGAGTCACACAAAGCCGGAAAGTGATGCGTAAAAAAAAAAAAAAAAAAAAAAAAAAAACTCATAATATTTTTATTTTTCGCACAATTTTGGTGCGATAGAATAACTTTAAAAATATATATGAGCACTCCTGAGAAAGCACTATCAACTTCCGAGCGAGTAACTCGAGTGACCAGACAAACTTTTTTCTTTTGAGTCTAGTACCAACTCTTTGGCAATACATTAATACTAGACTTGGGGACATGATGAGGTACATGGTCCAAAATTATTGGTAGGATCAAAAATTTCTTAGCCTCCCGAATTAAACACTCGAGACGGAAGAGCAACTTTTCTAGTTAAGTCCGGAAATTCATCATAGAGGTACAATATCGGCAGACGAGCCAAACGACTAACAACATAAGGAACATCATTTTGGAAAATGGATTCGGCTCTAGTCTCGACTACGGAGATATGGCGTATAATTCACCACCAAAATGGGGTGTGAATTACCAAGTGGGAATCGCCAACCGAATCAATATTCTTCCCGTGACACCCCCAACACTTGTACAGTCAAGAGGAGAGAGTCTCTAGTCAATCTCATGACCGTCTTCATTTAATGACTCACTAGACCCTGCTACGGAACTCCTCTTGGTTAATCTCCCCCTTTTTGGTTGCATCGGAAGGATCTTGTGACTTTGTAGAGGCTTTTCGCTTGGTCGATGCCTTTGCCTTTGCAATCACTTAGGGATCAGATCTAGTGGCAATGATCTCCTTTAGAGTAGGCGCAGGGATAGCCATGTCTCCTAAGACAGGTGGAGTAATATGGTTAGTGACCCAATCTTATGTCGAACTTTGAAATTTAATGGTATTCTTGGAAACTCTTTCATCCTCGATCGAGACATTCGAACAGATAGACAAAATTCTCGAGAGTACTAACTATTTGGCAATTTTGGCCTCCGAACCAGACAAGCTTTTTTCTTTGAAGTCTAGTACCAACTCTTTGACAATACATTGATACTAGACCTGGGGACATGATGAGGTATGTCCTCCTCCGGATACTTTGAGGAGACAATCACAATTAACTCCAAATGTTTCTAAGACAAAACCAATCCATGATGAGGCAATGCACCGTCAGAGGATAATGAGGAGCAAGGCTCGCTAGAGGTATAGTGATGAAGCGCTCGTCAGAAGTATATTAATGGTGCCTCGCCAGAAGTATATTAATGAAGCGTGATGCTCGGAAGCACAGAAGCAAAGGCTGATGAAGCGCGTGATGAAGCGCTCGTCAGAGCTATAGTGATGAAGCAGGTCACTGCTCAGAAGTATATTAATGAAGCGAGGTACCGTCAGAGGCATAGTGATGAAGCAATGCCTCGCCAGAAGTATATTGATGAAAGGAGGCATAATGACGGAGCAAAGGCTCGCGATCGGAGCTAGTACACCGGCAATGACATACAAGTACAATGATGTACGAATAAGCATAGAGGCTCGGTCCACGACTAGTACTTGTGGCATAACGACAACTTGGACCCGAGGACCATGCTCGGTACTCATCGAGAACTTACATGCCGCACATAAATGACAAACTCGTCCCCACAAGATTGTGGTCGTGGAGCACACCCGTAGTATAAAAGCGGATGTTCACACACATGAACATGGACACTGCTCCTCACTCACCTCTTACTATCTCTCTCTAGTTTCTCTCACTAGAACTTATGCCAAGCATATACTTACTCTCACACCGGAGCTTGGTCTCGGATTAAAACCAAGGCGAGCTAACGGTGTTCTTTCTTATTTCAGCCTAGAGACGAAGGAGTAATTGCAAGACCTCCACAGGAGCAGCTACAGGACCTCCTAAGGGTCAGGGCTGAAGAGCACTTACGGAAATTTGCTCAAACAAGAGGCATGAAATCAATGGTGGTACGGAGCGGCGTTGGTGGGGTTTGGAGAATGAGAGGCGTTGTTGTGTTTGTGTTTATGTTTAGGGTTTTTGTGAAAGTGAAAAGCAAAAGAGGGAAATAAGAAATAAAATAGCGCTCGAATATTTTGGCAATATTAGACCGGGCTCTAAATCCACCGGTTTATTTGAGATTTTTTTAGACAGGTGGGTATAAAAAACACGGGTCTTTATTTTTTTTTATATATATGGACCCGTGATTATGTTTTCCACCGGTCTAAAAATATTATAATAGGTGAAAATTCTTTTTTAGACCTGTGTTTATGATAGAGGGTCTTTAAAAGGAGGTCTAAAAGGCCAAATGTGTAGTAGTGAGATTTGGTCTTGTTTTCTGTTTTTATAACTTTATTTTTGGAGTTTAGTTATTGGCGATATTTGAAGTTTAAGGTTTAAGAATCGACTAAAAATTAAAATTCGTTTTCCATGAAAACCAAAGTGCTAAGACCATACGAGTCACTGTACTCTTTGAGCGACCTAGACGTGATACTGGAATTTTCGCAAGAAGGATCAGATTTGTATAACAAAACACTTAATCGTATCTCATGGCTAGAAAGTATCCACCATGAAAGGTAAGTAATTCTTCTTTTATCTCTACTATCTAAAATGGAAAAAGTGTCAAAGGTAAATGTGAAAAGTTGAAAATTGAATATTGAAAGTCAATGTTTTTTAAACCTTTTCAAATGTCAAAATTACTCAAACTTATTACTCAAACTTAAAACACAGAAAATACTCAAAATATTTACTCAAACTTAAAACGTATGGAATAGTCAACAGTTATGCATGGAAAGTATTCTCAACCATGCTAAATCGATTTAACCATGGATATTGAGAATAACACAAGAATATGAAGATCGTGAGCTTGATTCTTCAAGTACAATTGAATATATTCTTTACGGTTTGGCAACTTAGATTTTTATGATAATAACCAATAACGTGAGGGTATTTATTCTTCAAACATGATTAATGTTACAAAATTGAATATTTTTAGTGTTATTTTACAAATCAATTCTTTTTTATATGTTCTTTATTTACTAGACGAAGTCTCACGACAAGAACTTGATTTTATAGTAAGCAGACAAGGGTGGCAATTTCTAACCCAACACTAAACCCGACCAAACCGAAACACAAATTAATGTGTTCGAGTTAAGTCTATAATATATTTCGGTCGGGTTTGAGTCGACCAAAATAATTTGTTTATTAAACAGGTCGGTGTTCGGTTGAGATGAAATTAAATGGGTCGACCCATGCCAACCCGTTAAATTTTTTGTACTTAAATTAAAAATTATTTATATTTTATTATACTGGGTTAAATGGGTCGATCGAAACCCTGCTTTAACTCATGTAATGGTCTACTTTTGTATATAAAACGGGTTAAATAGGTCAACCCGAAACCCAGAATTAATTAGTTTAAGTTTCAACATTTCCTTTACTGAGACGAAGACCAAGACAAGAACGGGATTTTATAATGACGATAATTTTAGCAATAAAAAAAGCTTATGGTTATAAATGAAAGATAATAAAGTTTGAGGATTTGGGATTAAACATAATGTTTTGAAACCCGGTTCGACTCGGGTGGTTCAATCGGTTGATCCGTTCCGGTTGAAAACGGGTCAATTTAAACCGGGTCAACCTGTCGGGTTTGAAGCGTCTCGGGTCAAACCGCTTTGGATATGTATTAATAGTTTTCTTTTGAAACATATGTTTCAACATTTTTTTAGCTTCAACTTTTCACTTGCTTCATAATTAATTGTTTCAACATTTCCTTTTTATTTTTTCAACATTTCACTTTCTTGACTTTGACAATTTTTATTTTAGATATTAGAAGATCTGACTTTAGTGCATCGATTTGGCAGACGATTAACGATATGCGATATTGTGGTAAGTGTTTGATATAACGTTCAAAATAGAGCATGAAAAGTCAAAATGAATTCTGACAGAACGTAATGATAATTCATCTCTGAAATTGTTAACACGTATCAAATGACATATAAAAATATTTAATGAAATTAGTTAATATTTCATAATTGATGTAATTTTATTTTAAGTTTCATTAAATATTTTATACGCCATTCGATACACGTTAACAATTTTACTAGAAATAATTATCACACGCTAAACCGTCAGAATTACATTTCGACTTTTCACGCTTTTATTTCAACGTTATATCAAACACTTACCACAATATCGCGATATCGTTAATCGTCTCGCCAGAACTGACGCCACAAAGACGCATTATCGCCAAGATACTAAAAAGCGTTCAAGGTAAGAAGAACAAGTTTTGCACAAGCTAACACATTAAATGCAGTTAGACACGTGGGTGTACATTGGGAAACCATTAAATGAATCTGAAAAAAATTAAATTTAATGCATCAATACACACATCTTCTCCATCTGATCTCATCTCAAAAGCCATGGAATTAATCTAAAAGAAAAAAGTTTCCACGCAGAGTCACTACAATTAAACCGGCTTCCACAAACCCGATTTTAACACATAGTCACACACCAAGATCTACCATCTTAACATCTTTCCCACCTCCCTCTGTTTCTTCCACATATTCACAAACCCAGTAATCACCTTCGACGCCACCAAAATCACCATCATCGACACCACCACAACCACCTTCAGCACCACTATTACCCAAAACCACCAATTACACACGCACCGGCGCACCGCTGTCCACGATTTGTTTAATTTTTGTTAATTTTGGTGTTTTTTAAAGGTATGTTATTTCTTTTATTTTATGTGTGTTAATTGGTTTATTGTTTTGTTTAATTTGGTTTGTTAATATTTGTTTCCTATGTTTGTGTCGATTAGATGGGACCATCGTGAACCGTGCTGCCGGCGAACCACCACCACAACAGTAGCCACCACCGTCGTCAGCAGTAGCACCACCACAGGTATCTTCAAAAGTGTTATACTTCTATTGAACATATTTTTTAGAAAGTCATGCGCATTACATATTAGACAATATATTGATTGGTACTGTTTGATGTTTGGGGTTAAATGATTGATTGATATCAAATAATATACTGATTGGTGTTGTATGATGTTTGGGGTTAAAAAGAAGATAAATTTGCTAACTTGATTGTAGCGGTCTTCATAATTGTTTGAACTCCTTTTTGACAGGATGACATTGATTTGATGAAGGTTTGGGATCACTAGAAATGTTGCTCTTTAAGACTTGGACATGGGCACCTAACTACTCACACGATCTATTTTCTCTTTGCAGCGAACTTGAAAGATACTTTATGCTTCAGGTATTAATTTCATTGCCATTCTAATATGATGAATTTCTTTAACTGTATCAATATTTAGGTGTCAAAGAGTAGCAAAACCATGCTAAAATATGGGTCATGACAAGAAAATTGAATATATGAAGAGGGCCAAACAGTGGATAGGAAAATTATTGAGTATATAATGATTTAAAAGGGCGATGATATCATTCATATATTGCTCTAGAAAATATTGTAGTAGTTGTTATAATTGAGTTTTGTATGCGAAACCTTATGTACAGAAAATACATATGTAACAATATAATGTTTTTAGTTTTTCTGGTATATATCATTTAGACATCATTATTGCATAAAACTATATGAAGTCTATTGATATACAAGCCATTATAGATACTTTCTTGATGTTTTTAGGTTCAACGGTTTGCAATATCTTTACTAGACAATGGGTAATGTATCTGACAGGTCCATGGTACACCAACCGCGGTTGCAACAGCATTGAACAAAAATCAATGGTGTTCATTGGCGATTCGATCTCACATAATCAAATGCAGCCGCTGTTTTGCAATATTTCCCAGGTACACCTCTCTTGGTAATATTCTTTTGTGTGTCTATTTTTTTGAACACTACGTGTGAGAAACAAAGGTTTTCTTCTGTTGATTTAGTGTGAGAGTTAATTGGAAATGATGATTAGAGGTTTATCTAATAATTGAACAAATAAACGACTCGGTAAGATTTTCATTTGTGAGTGTAAATTGAAAGAGGTTATATCTCACTTTTTGTTGTGTTTGTAGGTTATTCGATACAACTGTAATCAATTTCAGCTGATAAATCTTGGTTGGTGCGAGGGAGTTGGTGATGTTGCCGTTATGAGGTTAGCTTATGGGTGTCCTAATCTCCGTGCTATTGATCTGCGTGGTTGTATTTTTATAACAGGTATGTGTTGATTGTATAGTTGAGTTTTAAATGTTAAACTATGTTGTTGAGTTAGTAGAATTGGTAGAGATAAAAATATGCTTCTTTGTCAACGTATTAGGGATCTCAGGTATTGATTTTCAAAATTTTGGTAATTTATTTGTGGGTTTTTGGTTTTGTTTAGTTTAATGGTTTAATTTTATAAGATTTTGTATATTCGTTCGGCTTTCGAGTTGTTTGTCGAGTTCCTGTCACTTAGATATTGGGTGATGCCTGTTTATTTAATGTTTTGTTTGATTGATTGCATTATTGCTATTGAGCTTAGGCCTTAATTTAGTTAGAATGGTTAGTTGCAGGTGTGTCGATAGCAATTGGAAATAACGAACTAGCACACTACAAACTGAAAATCGAGGCTATATCACTATGAAGAACCGAGAATAGAAAAGGAGGTTGAAGCAAATCAGAAAAGGGTTAGAAGAAAGAGTTTGAAAAGCAACATATTTTGCGGCGAAAGGTATTTCTTCTCCCTCTCGATTCATGCTAATGAGTGTTAGTAGTCTTTTGATGATAAATAAGCAGTTTGAGAAATAGTCTTGCTTTGCTTATGCTGTATAAAAAATGTAGTTCGAGGGATGTTTTTAATGTTATCGGGGTCATGATTGTTGCTGCTTTTCCTTTGTCTTTTACCTGAGAAGAAAGGTAAGAGTTTCAAGAAATGGGGCATTATTTGAGAAAAGGATACTGAGAGCAGTAAGGTAGTTGAGATACGTGAAAGATAAATTTTAGTGTAGTCTGATACTTTATTATAACGACAACTTATTTGCTTATGGTTGAATTTTTGCATGGTCTGTTTGTGCATATAATATAACTGCTTATTGGTACTCTTTGAAAAGTGTTGAATACATTTAGTTCAGTGCGCTCTTTGAAGCAACGTAGGTTGTGGCTGTTTTTCTTTATGTTTTGTTATTCACACATATTCTTTTTTGCATATGTTTTAAGTATACACTTCCTTTTTTTATACTTGACTTTAGAACATACAATCTTATGCAGCTCCATCTTTGTGTCAAAACTAATCCGGAATTTACAGAATATAACTCACTGCCTCTCTCTCATTGTTATCAAAAACCATATCCGGAACTGCTCCAAATTACAGGTATGTGGTTTTTTTGTTTATAAATTTATGAATCGTGCTTATTTATGTTTATTTTTTGGGTTGTTTGATTTTGGACTGTCAAGCAGATGAAAATAACCAGGTTGTTTGAATGAGTCATGCAGATGAGGTCATTCGGATACCGAATGGGTTTCAAGCTATGGCAAGAAGTCAGCAGGATAAGGTTGCAGTTGTGGAGTGTATCGGGAGGTGGTTTTATGGGTTCCAACACCACCCTGAGATATAATATTTCTATGCGAAAATGTTAGTTTCTGTGATTAGCCATTGTTTGTCAAGGGACTTAAGGTTATTTTTTCTCTTATTAAGAAATTTTAATTGGGCTATCTTTCAAGAGTTTAATTTTTATGTCATTCTGGGAAGATAGCAAACAGGTATCCCGCGTCGCATCAAAATATGTATGTGATACTTATGGTGACTCCAGTTTGTGGTTGCTTTTTTTATTTTGACCTATACTAATTTTGGACACTTTATTGTCGTAACAGGTATTACCGTATAAACAATGGTGTACAAATGGTTACAGCAGCTCGAGTACATGAAATACGTGACCACATTCTCTGGCCCACGGTGATTTACAATCCTATTCTTTGATAAGTTATAATATCCTGTAAATGTTTTATGTCTCTTTTCTTGCAACATGTATATTGGTTTACACTCGAATGCATTATTATTATTTTTTTTTGTGTAGCTGATGGCTCCAAAACAGCCAAACACAGGACTCTTTCTAGGTCTAAACAAAGAACATATTGCGACCAAAAAGGAATCAACAACAAGAAAGGGGTAAGTGATCATCCGTATAATGCCTGTTTGGCAATTTAAAAACATATCTAAATCTTAAGCTTAACCGTCAATGTACATGGTGCTCTTTTTGCCACAATGGTCATAAATGATACACCATTGGCCTTGCAACAAACATTGGTGAGATTCCAACCAGTCAAGATGTCACGGTCACAACCAATACCAGAAAATCTTTCCCGTGTACTGGACGCTTTTATACTGAGGTACTTCTCCACTTCAATTGTTCTATCCTCCATTCAGTTTTTGCAAGATATATATTATTGACGTCTCTTGGCAGTAGCAACCAAGTCATAAGAAAATGGATCAATTTGGGGTGGCAAGCTGTTTTGAAATTTAAGGACAAAAAAATGTTAGCACGTAAAATTTTGTAACCAAAAGCTGACCAGTTTTCACCAGTACAAAAAATACCACGATATCAGTTTTCATCTATTAACCGACCTGCATTTTCTACCACCTCTGCTTAAAATTGTTCATAGAAAAAAGGTGCCTTCACATATTTAAAGGTTTACTTAGCTGTTATGTTTTTGTAGCTCATTAATGGATAACTGTAATAGCCCAATCCAACCCATCTTCGTATAAATGAGGCTGAAATTACTGCCTACAACTGGACTCTCTCTCATTTTACAGCCTAGCCATGCCACTGTTATATTTCTATGCAGCAATAAAATATGATAATCACTACTAGGTCATGTTAATGGTAGCTGAATTATCTTAATCACTTTTCAGACTTTTCAACATATTCTAGACTTGGTCATTCTGTATTGCATATTCTAACATGCTAATTTAACACTTGCCTCAAAGAATACAAATCTAAAAAGAAACCAATGGAAAAACTACAGATGCGAGTTTCTAGGGCTATTGTAAAGTGTAGCCGTGGAACTGATAACTGATATATGCATTCATGTTTCAGAGGAATATGAAACAAAGACGCAAAGACATTAGGGA
Organism: Chrysanthemum lavandulifolium; assembly: GCA_022545495.1. Taxonomy (NCBI): domain Eukaryota; kingdom Viridiplantae; phylum Streptophyta; class Magnoliopsida; order Asterales; family Asteraceae; genus Chrysanthemum; species Chrysanthemum lavandulifolium. The sequence goes on along the minus strand of CM040243.1, from coordinate 253,126,726 downwards.
AAGGCGTACACCACATTCTAAGGCACCAACTGAAATTCCCATCGACGGAAGGTGAGACAGCAGAACAGCAGCCTCAAGGGCAGTTAAACATTGGAAAGAAGGCTTCTTTCCTGATGCCCATGCTTGCTTCCTTTCTGTAAGAGTATTGATTTACCTTTGTTGTTAATTGTGGTGACATGTAATTGAAATAATCGGATTATATCTGAATAAGTGTTTAGATATAAGTTTCGTGATTCAATTAACGTAAATGTTTACCATGGTTAACCATGAAATTGAACTGTGCTGAAATCAAAATATACATTTACCAATTTGTAATGACTAGCAGGTACCCGCAAGAACGCGGCCATGGCAGACCATTAAATTTTGTAGCGAGTAAATGTTTTTCATTTATATGCTTTTTCTAACAATAAATTTACGTATTTAATTTTCGGTAAATTACGCATTTTAATTTTACATTTCTTTTACGATAAATGTACGGATGTCAAAAATTTCATGACATGTATTTCAACTCTTTAACTATATATAATTGAGGTTGTTACAAGTATATAAGTGTTGACTTATATTACAATGCGAGACTTTATATATTAAAGTGTGTTGATTACACTTTTTAAGACTTATTTTTAAGCAAAGTCTCAAACGCATTATTAAGTAGTAAGATGAGGTTGTTACAAGTATATAAGTGTTGACTTATATTACAATGTGAGACTTCCTTATATTAAGCAAGTTTGTTGGGCTACACTTTTAAAGACTTTTTTAAGCAGTCCAAACGCATTATTAAGTAGTAAGATAAGATAAGCATATTTGTGATCGCTTTATTGGAAAATGTAATTAACTCTATTGGTGCACTCGAGAGGAACTCGTTAGACTTTAATTGAAATATTTGAGCTCTAGATTAGAGGAATCGGGAACTTTAGAAAACTACGATTGTCCTCGTGATTTTATGTTACGCTACCACATTCACACCATTTTTGAAATGTATCAAAATTTTAAGGGTAAATTACATAAAATCGTCCTAGGTGGTATATCACCCACCTCACCACACACACAAATATAAAACACATCATCACCTCCCTATTTTCATTTTTCTCTCTGGCAACCCTACCACGGCCAACCTAAAGCCGCCACCACCACCACACCACCACCTCCACAACCACACCACCACCCTCAAAACACTCGCTCATTCCCCACCCGATCCCCAGGTCACGCGCCACCAAACCCTCCCTTCCTCTCGAACTTCAGACACGCGCCACCTAGCACCACCACAATGCCACCACCACCATTTTATTGAGTCAAACAAAGGTAGGTTGAAAACTAACGAGTTTGACTCGTTTTTGTTGATTAACTCGTGGTGAGTCACGAGTCGACTCACTATTTTGTTGGGTTTGATGAATAAAACATGGGAAATGATTCTTGATAAGTAAAACGTGTTTAGTCTTGTTGGTATCCGGGTTGTGTCGAGTGTGTCGCTGATACCAAGCCGAGGGCTTTGGCTCTCGGTGAGGTTGTTTGGTTGATTTATTTCTTGCATTTTATGTTACTTTTCTTGTTATTATTGTTGTTATGGGTTTTGGATGAAAACCAATTTGGTGATAACTTGGTATAATTGAGGTTGATTTTGGTTCGGTTGTGATGTGTTTTGAATGGGAAAAACCCTCGAAGGACGTTTGGTTTGTTTGACCACGAGAGTTGTGGATGATTCAACTATAGATAACCCGCAAGTTAGAGAAAGAAAACAAATTAGAAGAGAAAGTAAGAAAAAGTAGAGATATAAACTATGGAATAAAAAGAAAGATGGTGCAATAGTAAAAAGAGTGTTGGGTTATATTATAGTAAAGGTAGTTAATGCTCTGACGTTTTTCCTTTTCTTTAAATCAGAGTCATGATGATAGATTAGATGGGCAATTACAAGCTTTAATGGGCTGTGTAAATATTTGAGGTTGTTACAAACATATATAATTATAAGACTTAGGCTGTTACAAGTTAATATAAGGCTGTTACAAGTTGATGTAATTTAAGACATTTAATTTTTTTTTTCTTCAGCTTTAATTAAGTGTATGGTACAAGCTTCTTTCCATAACAAGTAAGTTTTAAATCAATTTTAAGTTCTCATTATTTAGGGCGCCTAACGCATTATAAGGTATTATAGATTATAGATAATACCACCACCAGTAATCCTAGTCACTCAACATTATAATCATAACCATAATCACCATCTTCACACCCAATCATCGTCATATTTCTTTATTAATCCCTTTTATATTTTATCATCAGTTCATCACTACACTCATCGTTACTCATTTCTACCCAGGTAACAACAATTCTATCCTTTCAATTTCCACACTCTTATTTAGATTTTACCCACATGCTCTGTTCATTTCTTATTTGTTTTACCTTTGTGTTGATTTAATAAATTTGTTAACGCTCATGGTATCGATTTGTTCGGATTATGAATTTTATCTATTTGTATTTTGTGTGTTTAGTTTATGATCGATTTTAGAAGATGACGTGATTCATAATTAAAGGTTACTCTAATAAGTGCATGAACTTAAGGTGGTGACTCACTAATATATTCTTTTTATTTTATCTAAGCCTTTGCAATTAGATATTATAATAATCTAGCGAGAATCTGCCGACGATGGCCAGTGCAGTTCGCGACTAAATTTTATGACAAGTAAATGTTATTCGTTACATATGTTTTCTAACAATAATTGTACAAATGAATGGTAATTTATTTTAAAATAACTTTAAGCGAATAATTAGGGTGTCGATCGGGTCAACCCACCCGATGCTTCTATCGGCCCGGGTTGAATCGGGTTTGACCTTTAGAAATATAACCATGAACCCGACCCTATAAGCAATCGGGTTATCGGGTTCGGGTCTTATCGGCCTGGTCGGGTTGTACACACATAACAAGCCTATAGGCTATCGGGTTTATCGGGTCGACCCGACCCTATAAAGTTATCGGGTTTATCGGGTTGACCCGATAAACCCGATAGTTAAGCCGACTGAATCAACCCGACCCTATAAGGCCTTATCGGGTTCGGGTCGGGTCGGTGAGATGTAAGACCACCATCGACAACAAGGTTATGCCCATTTACAAACTTAACATCATCAAAAGCAAGATAGAGCGGCTCATTAGCCACATCATTAAGCACACAATAACTTGAAAGGGATTTGTCTGTCATGACAAAACTACTAATAAATTTCATGACATAACCAACTTTCGACCCATCAAAAAGTCCATAACTTTCGGATTAAAACAAACAAATAGCCCATTTTTATCACAACTCCAACTAAAATTGTAGACCCGGTTTATCACAACCATACCCAACAGTCCAACACAACCTTTTATCTTATGTCAGCCCACAATTAACCCACCCTAATCTTTGAGAACTATATAAGACACCAAACCTAATATTTCTCATTTGGATAACCCTAAACCTACACACACACATCCGCCTCTTTCACTACTCACCCACCAAATACTCTACCAAGCAACAATCTTTTCCTTTAATCTTATAATCGAATCACATATACTGCTTTTCTTTACCAATTGAACGAAACACAAACACCAACCGTTGTTTGTTTTTCTCGCTATAAATAAACCACAAGGTCGCTAAACTTATTTTGTTCTTTGAATAACACCAAACCGTGAACTTGTCGATCCGTCAAAACCATACAAATAAGACTCAAAAACACCATAATTACCACCAAACACACTGAAAACCACCAGTCAAACCGGCAACACCCTAAGACACCGAAACCAAAAACATGGTGGCAACAGAGGGTGGTGGTGAGGCAGTGACCAGCGAAGGTTAAAACTTTGTTGTGTGAGTTTTTACTTTATAGAGAAAGAGAAGAGAGAGAGAGAGAGATACAGATTACAAATTTGCTGTGAAAATGTATAGTGTGTTTTAGGTTGTAGAACCCAGAACTTGTGTTTTCGTTCTTTTTTTTCTTCTGCTTCGATTGTTGGTGTTGTGTCGTTGTTGTTGTGGTTTGTGAGACGGATTGAGATTGGATTTAAATTTTGATGGCGGTTGTTGTTTATTTGTGGTTGTGGGTTAGGAGCTGTTTTGGATTTGGAGTTGGTTACAGGTTGTTTATTTTAGGAGACGGGTTTAGGTACAAATTCTATCTTATATTTGTGTTTGGTACTGCCGAGTCGAGAAGATTGGATGTGGAAAGCGTTGGGAGGGTGTTAAGTATAAGAAAATATTGGATTCGGGTTTTGAGTGGTGAAGAAAAATCGATGGTGTATGCGTTGGGATCACAAGGTGTATGGTTTTGTTTTAGAGAGAAAAGAGAAAGGGTTTCTGAATGTACGTGTGTGGTTTTATGTTAGTTTATATAATGACGAGTTCTTAGGTTAGGTGACAGTTACGGTATTGATTTAAATGGGTTGTTACAAGATTTTTAAAGGAGATGTATTAATATGAGTCTGTTACAAGTTTTTATTATTTATGACATTTAATTTATTTTTTCAACTTTAATTAAGTGTATTATACAAGCTTTGTAAGCCTTCTTTCCATAATAAGTAAGTTTAAAAATCTGAATTTTAAGCCTTGCTATTTAGGGAAGGCCTAAATGCATTATAAGGTATTATAGATTGTCGCTGGAAGGTGACCAATATTTTACTTTGACAAAATAATGTCGCAAAGACGCCTAACACAACCCTCCCACTAAGAACGCTGGGTCGCAACACCGTATATATATATATATATACTAGCGTGGTACCCGCTGAATGCGATGCGCGGCACCATGACTAAATTTTGTAGCGAGTAAATGTTTTTCATTTATATGCTTTTTCTAACAATAAATTTACGTGATTTAATTTTCGTAAATTACGATTTTAATTTTTACATTTCTTTACTTATAAATGTACGGATGTCAAAATTTCATGACATGTATTTCAACTCTTTAACTATATATAATTGAGGTTGTTACAAGTATATAAGTGTTGACTTATATTACAATGTGAGACTTCCTTATATTAGCAAGTGTGTTGGCTTACACTTTTTAAGACTTATTTTTTAAGCAAGTCTCAAATGCATTATTAAGTAGTAAGATGAGGTTGTTACAAGTATATAAGTGTTGACTTATATTACAATGTGAGACTTCCTTATATTAGCAAGTTTGTTGGCTTACACTTTTTAAGACTTCTTTTTTAAGCAAGTCCCAAATGCATTATTAAGTAGTAAGATAAGATAAGCATATTTGTGATCAGTTTTATTGGAAAAATGTAATTAACTCTATTGGTGCACTCGAGAGGAACTCGTTAGACTTTAATTGAAATATTTGAGCTCGGGATTAGAGGAATCGGGGAACTTTAGAAAAACTACGGATTGTCCCTCGTGATTTTATGTTGGTCGCGCCCCACATTCACACCATTTTTGAAATGTATCAAAATTTTAAGGGTAAATTACATAAAATCGTCCTAGGTGGTATATCACCCACCCCACCACACACAAATATAAAACACACATCATCACCTCCTATTTTCATTTTTCTCTCTCTTGGCAACCCTAGCCCGCCAACCTAAAAGCCGCCACCACCACCACACCGCCACCTCCACAACCACACCACCACCCTCAAAACACCCGCCATTCCCTCACCCGATCCCTCAGGTCACGCGCCACCAAACCCTCCCCTTCCTCTCGAACTCGACACGCGCCACCTAGCACCACCACAATGCCACCACCATCATTTTATTGAGTCAAAACAAAGGTAGGTTCGAAAACTAACGAGTTTGACTCGTTTTTGTTGGTAACTCGTGTAGTCACGAGTTGACCACTATTTTGTCGGGTTTGATGAATAAAAACATGGGAAATGATTCTTGATAAGTAAAAACGTGTTTAGTCTTGTTGGTATCCGGGTTGTGTCGAGTGTCGCGATGACAAGCCGAGGGCTTTGGCCTCGTGAGGGTTGTTTGGTTGATTTATTTCTTGCATTTTTATGTTACTTTTCTTGTTATTATTGTTGTTGTTATGGTTTTGGATGAAAACCAATTTGGTGATAACTTGGTATAATTGGAGGTTGATTTTGGTTCGGCCAGATGTGTTTGAATGGAAAAACCTCAAGGACGCTTTGGTTTGTTTGATCGAGAGTTGTGGATGATTCAACTATGATAACCCCAAGTTAGAGAAAGAAAACAAATTAGAAAGAGAAAGTAAGAAAAAAGTAGAGATATAAACTATGGAATAAAAGAAAGATGGTGCAATAGTAAAAGAGGGGTTGGGTTATATTATAGTAAAGGTAGTTAATGTCTAGACGCTTTTTCCTTTTCTTTAAATCAGTCATGATGATAGATTAGATGGCAATTACAAGCTTTAATGGGTGTGTAAATATTTGAGGTTGTTACAAACATATATAATTATAAGACTTAGTCTATAAGTTAATATAAGGTCATACAAGTTGATGTAATTTAAGACATTTAATTTTTTTTCTTCACTTTAATTAAGTGTATGGTACAAGTTCTTTCCATAACAAGTAAGTTTTAAAATCAATTTTAGCTCTGTATTTAGGAAGGCTAAACGCATTATAAGGTATTATAGATTATAGATATATATAGATGAGATCATTTAAAAGTTGATCTCAAGAGAAAAGTGGGAATGATCTCAACCGCGATCATCTCCTTCCTCTCCTTTTTTTTTTCACCAAACTATGGGCTTAAATGTAACTTTTAATTTTTTGAGGTAATTTAGTAACTTTCTAATTATCATATATAAAATGTATTTCTTTTCATTTTTTCTCTTCCTTTTTCTCTTTTTCTCTCAGATCCTCTCACTTTTTCATGATTCTTCTTCGTTCACTGATTATATCCATCCGATCAACACGATAGATATGGTTTATTATCAGATTCACTTAATCTTCTCGTCATGATTTCTCAAATTGAAGATTAAAGTAAGTTATTTAAATGATTTCGATTACAGTTTTATTAGTTTTGCTATTTGAATTCAAATAGAAACGTTATGTACATGTTTGTTAGTGTTTATCTGCATGAATTATTGTTCATTGTGAGTTAGGGTTTTTGTTTTGTTTTGGTGACTTGATATAGTGTATTAGTTATCTATTTGAAGTAATTGAGAAAAAAAAGACTTTGGAATCATGTTTGTAAAAACTGCACGCAAGGTGTTTGATAAAATGCCTAAATGAAATTTCATAAATGTGATGCACTAATTTTTACACTGTGATGCATCAACTGCTTATCTATTTGTTTTGGTCATTTTCTTAGTGGGACGGGCTTTGTATGTTTGATAAATGCTTAAATGATATTTTATAAATCTCATCCATTAAGTTCCTTTTTATAGCAATTCTCAGTCTAGTACACAATTTTTATGATCGTCTACTAGTCTGAGAGTTGCTATAAAAATTTCAGGAGTCGTGAACTGAATTATGCCAATTTTTTTGTTTAACGTTTCTATAATTTGATATCTGTAACGAGTTAAAGGGTATTGCCACAACATGTTAGCAGTTTGATAGTGCATACAAGCCAAATATTCCCAAATTAAGCATGATTGTTGTCTTGAGCCATTTACAGTGCTTAGGTTAGGGTCTAATAAAAATATCAACTTTCTATTTGACTAGCTACTAATTTGTTCTGGATCACTAGACTTTTATACACAGGAACCATAAGCTAGGTTTTGGTTTGTTAATAAAGGTATAGTATGCTTTACAAATTAATAGTAAAAACTAGGCTTAAAATGGATTAAGTTAGGACTGGGTATGGAAGTTAGGACTAGATTTGGCGCCTCATATTTTAAATTCAAAGGGGGCGAATTGCCATTTGAAATTTGTTGTTCTTAATTCTGTTTTTGGTGTATGATGTTAACAGTGCCACCAGATACTATGCTCATCTGGCCTTCCGTGCATGATTCTACATGGAGCCGACACACATCGGCGGTGGGTCGATGACAAGTCGTGGTGGGCCAATGGTGGCGCGAAGCAGCACGCTCACTGTGTGCAAATGTCTGCAGTTAGACCACTTCACGCCTCAAGGAGAATGTCAAGCGGGTCATGTTTTACTGCTAAAATCTCATCTCTCCTTGGGAATTGTTGTATGCTGTATGATATACTCTGCATGGTATGCTGGATTATCGTCTTTTGTTTCTTGAGCACTGGAAATTACTATGCTTTTCCTACCATTTACTCATCTGTTTTAAAACGTACCATTGAGATTATGATCGCTATCTAGTTATGTTTGGTTTGACATTTATCCTTTGTTTCATGTTGATTTCCTATCTAGTTATGCCCTGGTGAATGGTCTAATGTTTGCTCTTATGGTTTGAACATGATATGTTGGCTTGGCAAAACTTTAAGTTGTACTTTCTATAGTTAACAAGTTTGCCATTTCTTTGTGGGTATATAACTACTTTTTTCTGAAAAAAAAACTAACACGGTTTTCAGTATGCTCATTTATGCATGAGCATAAAAACATAAAAACAAGTATGGTTACTTTTAACTGGATGTGCATGATTCATGTATATTTGTTTACAACCTGTACAAAAGAAAATGATTTTGAGATGGTCTTGTTAGTAGATAAGAGTTTGTATGTTGAATCAAAAGTTTTTGTGTAATCTTTATGAAATTTAGCTAAAGTGTGCGTGTGTTAGTTTAATCACGACACACGTTCGACAGTCACATTTTAGTGAAGCTGTAAGTGGATGGTGTTATAAAAGGATTGTCGATGCGACAGTTGAAGCAGACACCGCATGTGTTTGGACGAGATTTGCAATATAAACTGATGTTCACAATGTGACAGGAACAGCGGTTTGGACGGTCCATAACACAACTCGTGCTTCTGTATACACCTTACTCCATGAGATAAAAGAAACTTGTATCAAGTTTACGCATAACTATTAACTTAAAATCAATTTTAATTTACATGAAAATCGATAAGTGAAGATACGAAAAAGAAAGTGGTAAGTTTTAGTTAACTATTTACATTCAACTTGAGTAGAGTATAATGAATCCTCTTGATTTACATTGATTACATAAACATCTTCCTCTCTTTCTTCATCCCATTTAATCACTTCTCTTATATACTTCAATCCATCTTCGACCGATGAACGTTTCCTAGCCATACTCTGACAAACAAAAAGCTTCCGACCCGTTATGGAAACATACATATCTTTAAATTTCATGGCCACGTAATAATAAGCTTGATTTGCTAACGTTTGGTGGTTGCGATAAGGTTTTACAGGCTCAAAATCATGGAACCATTCACAAACTGTTAATGGGGGTGCGGGCTATTTTGTCTTCAAAGGAGTCGTATTTGTTGAGGAAAAGCATAAACGGTATGTTGGCGAAAGAAGGATGTTTTATTAGGCTCTCGAATGTGTCTTTGTTTGCTAGCATCTTGTTTTTTGCAATGTTGTTATAGTGCGGTGACAGCTGGTCGTAGTCGCTTAAGGAGACACAATGTATGACCACACGTGCGTCTTCAAACATGTCTAACCATTTCCAACTATTGTGAAGTTCTCCCTTCAGGCTCATGCGGATAAGTTGATATCTACAGTGAAACAAACGCAAGCAAAAAAATAAACAAAGAGTGATGTACTTTGTGTAGTTGCTGTGAATCAGGGTGATTATTTATATGGATTTGGCAGATTGGGGTATTTACTTGATAGAAGGAGATTGACCGTTGTCATCATCATGCACTTCAGACATGGGGCTTTGATAAGCGAACGAGAAATCTAGACAGGAAAGACCATTGCTTGGGGTTACTCCTTCAGCATACAAAATGTCTGTCTCTGATGGTTCATAATCATTTCTTGATAACTCTATAATCTGTAAGACATAATATCATCAGCAGAGGTAGGAAAAAATGGATGCACTATCTACCTTTTCGATGCACTATAGATGCCCTAATATCTACCTTTGATGCACTAATCATAGTCATAGATGCCCTAATATGTTCATTGATGCACTAAATATACAAACAGATGCACAATTAGTTCCAACGATGCACTAAACATAACAATAGATTCCCAAGTAGTTCTAATGATGCAATAAACATACACACTGATGCCTTTAATATGTTTAATGATACACTACACTATCATACTCAGTGATGCTCTAATGTGTTCTTCGATGAACGAAATATATAAACAGATGCCCAAGTATTTCCAACGATACACTAAACTTACAAACGGATGCCCTATTATGACCAATGATGCACTAAACATACAAACGGATTCACTAAACATCCACACTGATGCCTTAATACGTTTGATGATGCATTAAACTTACTAATGTTCTGATCATACTCGCTGATGCTCTGATACGTTTAATGATTCACTAAACATACAAAACATATGCATGAGGTATGTATAACGATGCACTAAAATATAAACGGATGTACTAAACATACAAACATATTACCGAGGTATGTATAAAGTTTGTCTGATTAGAAAAACTCCCATCATCTTGGTCCCTAGAACTAGTATATGTTCAAAAAGAGACATCACATATTCACATACATGTGCATACATCTATAGCAAAAATAAGATGAAAATTTTGCAAGTAGTCAGCAGCGAATCACATTTGACAAACACACGCTTACCTATTCTAATAGTTCACAATCAGAACAAAACAAAAAAGATGAACCAACATCTAATTGCATAGGAAGGACCAAGAGATCGTACCCATGGATTATGCCACATTTTGAAAGATAGGGCAAAGGAGCCCACTCAACATATTCTTTAATAGCATTAAGAGTAGCTGTCACTGTAGCTGCATGCTGCTTCGCAATGTCAAATTGTTGCCTACCTGCTTCAGTCATGGCAGATCCAAAGTGCCTCTCTAATAGCTGTTTAAATGTGAAATGTAACAAAATAAGCACAACTATGGAATTTATATAGATAGCCAAAAAAATATACTCACTGTATACAACAATGGCAAAATTTCAGGTAAAGATTCAGTTAGCCCACGCAACAACAGTCTACGGCGTTCACCTGCATAAATTATAGAAAGCAAAAAATCATTGAAAGTGATCAACTGATATAAATGCTGGTCCAATTAGTTTTAGCGCTTTAGGTAGATCATGTACTTAATTCAATCCAAATCAGTCTGAATTTAATTTATCTAAACTATAAACTTCTATAAAGTAAGAACTAGCCTAAACAACAGTGGTTGTTTACCTCCTAAAAGAGAGACTCTACTCAGAAGTAGGAAACAACATATTGTCCACTTTTCATAAATATGGTTTAGTTACAGGTACCATACAGCAAAAGTGCATTAGATTTATTGGTATATTATTAACTGTGTAGTATCTCTATGTTGTAACATACATTTTTAAGCTTCAAGAAACTGCACTTTAGAATGGAAAGTGCATTAACCTCCAATTTAGGTTGAGAAAAAATCTTATCAGGTAGTCATATTGATGCTATATTTTGAACACTTGTACAACATCAGTGCAAATGAAATATTAGTTGTATGGTACACAAACAACACTACAAGTTGTGTTCTAGTACTTGAATCTATCATCTTGCGAAAAGAACAAATAAATGAATGGGGAATCTATGGTCAGTTTACTTGGCTTAACTAGATCATGGACAATGTCGTGACTATGGGAGCAAGACTAACAATCAATTATAAACACAAACCTTCCAAATCTTCGTTATGAACAGTGATATCTTCAGGAAGCCACGTCAGCATCATACACACCATCTCGGCCTAAAACTAGAACACAAATCAGCTTGGTTTTACAAAATTTGACGAACTTTAGTAAAGTACATAACAGCAGAACAAGAAGTTAGCATTACATGTGCGGGGCCAGAGCTACAAAATTTGATGCACCAATTGACGTGGAAGGGCGCCTAGAAGATGCAGTGTATAATACTTATTGCTTGTTATTTTCAGATTCATTTTTTCTAGAGGTGGCAACTTTGACTCATTTACTGATGAATGAGTCTATTTTGGATGTTTTTATTATATCAAACAAGTCAAATAAATAATTGCTATAAGATAGTTAAGAGCTTCATATCATCACAGATACATAAACATGTAGCAATAGCTCATGCACCAGATGCAACAACAACATCACAGTTTACAAGTGCCACAATACCACTAGTATCATTACTGATCATCTCCAACAGGTCTTTCATATCTCTTTTATTATATACTTATAAGTCATCTGTTCAAGTCAATGCTAAATAAAACTATTGGCTTAATCACCTACAGTTCAAGTAGCACGAGTCTTTTATTATTTACTTGTAAGTCAACTGTTAGCACGAGTCTAGAACGGATACTATGATAGAAACGGATGCACTAAAATGCCTCAAGTAGATGCATTAGAGTGCCTCCAACGGATGCACTAAAGTAACTCCTGATATGTCATTCTTTCTAATTCTACATTATTTGGTTTAGAATTTTTACCTCTATACATACTCAAATATAATATACATGTAATTTAGGAGCTCTTATCACATTTACATAACTATATCACACTTGAATTATGACAAGCTGCTTATTCCATGTCTAGTGGCAAAAAGTCTTTGATGTCTTCCAGAAGATATGCGAATACTGATTTTCGGCAAGTTCCAACTACCCCAATCATAGAGAGGTTCTGAAAAATTGATAAGTTTTTGAAGGCTGGAAAGTAACCCTAAGTTGAGTTCAACCATAGGAAAGGTGCATCAACAGCTTTCTCGCTACTGATTATTATAATTAAATAACTTCATACTTGGCTCTAATGTTAACAAGTAAAGGATAAACCTAGGCTCTTATGTAATGCTCCTAGAGCCTAGGAGGCCATAACATTACTTAAAAAAAAATATAAAATACCTGATACAAACAAGTTGTTTTTACAAATTAATAAATATTTAGGTTCAAAGTTTTGTACCATAGATCCCGCTAACTCCTTCAGAGCTTTGTCGGCAGCTTCTTTTGTCGCAAAGCGTATAAAACCAAAACCCTGTGCATAACAAAAAAGAGATACTTGAGCTTTGAAAGGTTAACCAAAAATGATAAATGACGTTGTGGACATAAAATTAAAATTTTTAATATATATCCACCCAAAAATGTGCAGTAAATTATCCAAAAGTTATACCTTTAGGCCTCCTCTTTGATCCTTTATCAAGCGCATTTGCAAGATTTATCCACAAGCTGAGAACACCTAAAAGTGAAAAAGACAAAGTTTTATTGGGTATCATAAGACTATAGGGCCAGGAATTTTAAACCATAATTCACTCCCAAAAATATACGCGCCACAATTTGGTATGTAAGCTGATAATGCTCAAAGTGACTGAAGTTGGTCAGCCAGGGGGGGGTATTAAACATTTGAGCTAACTAAAGTCATGAGCGTAACAAAGTATCGTACCAAATGTTCACAACTAGCTTGGTTTATTCAATAAAACTTTAAAACACAGCTTAAGCAAAAACATAAATGTGTACAAGTTACCCACATTAAGCAGAGTAGCTTGTTGGTAAACAAAACACCACCACAAGTCTCATTGATTTTTATTATCAAACAAGTCTGGAACTAATAAAGTCAACCTAACAGGACCCCGGTCAGTACACAGGGTTCTCAATATGTCGTTCTCTTCATATCACATGCAACCATATACATAGTAGAAAACCACAAGCCCAATAAGGGAAATACTGCCTAGACAATATCAACCATTACCCCCTGCTTTATATGTAAAGTGACTGGTGTAAACGATTTGACATGAACTTTCTATAACATAAGCGTCAAGGATGTTAAAGCTTTTGGTATCCATATAACCATGCGAAAAGATCATTGAGATAACCCACAAACTATAGTTACATATTCTTGTACATTAACCGGAATAGGAAATAAGTACCACTGAAAGTTATTCTACTATAAAATAACATAACTAGTTCACATTGATGCCCACATATGTTCATTGATGCACTAAACATTCATCAATGCAATAAACATTCATCCAGATGTACTAAACATACAAACAGATACACTACACACACATCGATGCCTTAATATGTTTAACAATGCACTAATCATAATCACTGATGCCCTAAACATACTCACTGATGCCCTAAACATACTCACTGACGCTCTAATATGTGCAACGATGCACTAAACATATTTTTGATGCAATAATCACACAAACAGATGCTGTAACAAGTCATTTGATGCCCTAATCCTACTAATAGATGTTGTAACAACTATTCCTGATGCACTTATCATACTAACAGATGTCGTAATACATTTTTTGATGCGCTAAGAAAACAAGAAGATGCCCTAACTTAACATTATGCTTTTATCATAAAAAGATACGTCATAACTCAGTATTTTATGCACTAATCATACAAACAAATGTTGTAACAAGTCGTGTGATACCCTAATCATACTAATAGATGCGCTAACGCTTATTTTAAATGCACTAAAAAACAAATAGATTCCTTAACTTATAACATGATTCTCTTATCATATTAACAGATGCAATAACATGAATCGTTATGCACTTATTCAGACAAAAAAATGTTGTAACATATTATTAAGACAGATGCACCAAATTGTAACTTTATACATACAAATGCCTTAATATGTCATTTCATTGAACAATAACAGCAATAATTTTATAATTTACACAAAGATGCACTAAAATAACATAAAGATGCAATAAAATAAGATAAAAATTAAAAACCTGTAAACACTTGCTCTTGTTTTTTTTCCTGATGATCGGATTTGGTTCACTTACGATTCCTACACTTCATTTTTGTCATTTTTCTGAAGATCGAAACGCAAATTAGTACATCCACGAGTTTTTTATTTGATTTGATTTTGATAGATTTTTAGGGTTTCTTGATTGGGGTATGTGTCATTGATCAGAGTATGTGTTTTATGACTGGTGGTGGTGTGATAGTGACGGCGGTGACGATGGTGGTGATGCCGGCGACGATGGTGGTGATGCCGGCGACGGTGTGGTGACGATGACTGTGTGTTTGAAACGATGTGCGTGTGTTTGTATCTGGATTAAAAAAGACCGTTCCTTATTTTATTTTTTTTGTGTTTTTTCTTTTTCTTACCCTGAACTTTCAAGTGTTTTCATAATCTACCCTATAAATTTTTTTCTCACTTTTCTATCTAATTGCACTTTTCTCTAGAACCGGACTCTATATATATATATATATATAGAGTGTGGTTCTTGTAAAAAGTAATTAGTGGTAAAAAGTATAGGAAGGAAATTTGACCATTGGATATATCAATGCAAAATAAATTAATGGATGAGATCAAATTGGGTTATTAATGCAAATTTATTAATTTTAATGGATCATTATGTGTTATTATGAAACTCAAAAGGGCATCATTGTCTTTTAACACATGGCATTAAACATTTTTTGTGCTTAAAAGAACTAATGGCATGACACATAATAAATACATACGAAAAAGATGAAATGCTGTTTGACCCATTTTACGTGACACATTCAACCGTTTAATACACTGATTTCAAATGATGTTACAAACATCATTGTAACTGTTGGACTAATTTCAAAAGATTTGTCTTCTTCCTTTTCTCAAGATTTCGTAGAATGGTGCTACGCTAAACTTTTTTATATTTTTTAAACACACAAATTTTCTTGATAGGTATGTATACAGTGACACATAATTTATTTGGCACATTTTATAAGTATGACACACTACAAATTTTAATACATTTGAAGTGACACATAATATTTATCATATTAATTTTCTTGATATATATGTAGTGACACACTTAACATTTGTATTGACACCCTAATTTTAGTGACAAAATTTTAGTGGCAAACTAAGTCTTTTGACACACTTAGTTTTATGATATATTTGTAGTGGCACTTTAAGTTTTTTGACACATATTTTTGTGAGACTTATTCTTTTAATACATTTGGAATGACACACTAATTTATAAATATATTTTTATCGACAATATAATTTTGTGACACACTTAGTTTTATGATACATTTAGAACACACTAACTTTTTGTTGCATGTTTAGTGAAACACTTAGGTCTTTTGACACACAAAACTAATTGTTGGTATACATAAGCTTTAATACTTGACAAAATTTGTAAAAATTTCATACGTAATTTGACAAAAAGATTTAAATGAGCTTTATTACTCAAAGAAACCGTAAAAAATGTTTCATATATACAAGCTTTAATACTTTGACAAAAGACTTAAATGAGCAATTAAAAGATGAGTGTCAAGTGTCTAAAATAATTCTTATTAATCAAATAAAATATGTTACACTTTTAACCTTTTATCCTTTTTACCATAAGACACTTTTCATTTGATCCGAACTCTATATAGAGTGTGGTTCTTGTAAAAAGTAATTAGTGGTAAAAAAGTATAGGAAGGAAATTTGACCATTGGATATATCAATGCAAAATAAATTAATGGATGAGATCAAATTGGGTTATTAATGCAAATTTATTAATTTTAATGGATCATTATGTGTTATTATGAAACTCAAAAGGGCATCATTGTCTTTTAACACATGGCATTAAACATTTTTTGTGCTTAAAAGAACTAATGGCATGACACATAATAAATACATACGAAAAAGATGAAATGCTGTTTGACCCATTTTACGTGACACATTCAACCGTTTAATACACTGATTTCAAATGATGTTACAAACATCATTGTAACTGTTGGACTAATTTCAAAAGATTTGTCTTCTTCCTTTTCTCAAGATTTCGTAGAATGGTGCTACGCTAAACTTTTTTATATTTTTTAAACACACAAATTTTCTTGATAGGTATGTATACAGTGACACATAATTTATTTGGCACATTTGCAGTGACACACTACAAATTTTAATACATTTGAAGTGACACATAATATTTATCATATTAATTTTCTTGATATATATGTAGTGACACACTTAACATTTGTATTGACACCCTAATTTTAGTGACAAAATTTTAGTGGCAAACTAAGTCTTTTGACACACTTAGTTTTATGATATATTTGTAGTGGCACTTTAAGTTTTTTGACACATATTTTTGTGAGACTTATTCTTTTAATACATTTGGAATGACACACTAATTTATAAATATATTTTTATCGACAATATAATTTTGTGACACACTTAGTTTTATGATACATTTGTAGCGACACACTAACTTTTTTGTTGCATGTTTAGTGAAACACTTAGGTCTTTTGACACACAAAACTAATTGTTGGTATACATAAGCTTTAATACTTGACAAAATTTGTAAAAAATTTCATACGTAATTTGACAAAAAAGATTTAAATGAGCTTTATTACTTCAGCAAACCGGTAAAAAAATGTTTCATATATACAAGCTTTAATACTTTGACAAAAAGACTTAAATGAGCAATTAAAAGATGAGTGTCAAGTGTCTAAAATACCCTTATTAATCAAATAAAATATGTTACACTTTTAACCCTTTTTATCCTTTTTACCATAAGACACTTTTCATTTGATCCGAACTCTATATAGAGTGTGGTTCTTGTAAAAAGTAATTAGTGGTAAAAAAGTATAGGAAGGAAATTTGACCATTGGGTATATCAATGCAAAATAAATTAATGGATGAGATCAAATTGGGTTATTAATGCAAATTTATTAATTTTAATGGATCATTATGTGTTATTATGAAACTCAAAAGGGCATCATTGTCTTTTAACACATGGCATTAAACATTTTGTGCTTAAAAGAACTAATGGCATGACACATAATAAATACATACTGAAAAAGATGAAATCTTTTTGACCCATTTTACGTGACACATTCAACACGTTTAATACATCGATTTCAAATGATGTTACAAACATCATTGTAACTGATGGACTAATTTCAAAAGATTTGTCTTCTTCCTTTCTCAAGATTTAAGTAGAATGGTGCTACGCTAAACTTTTTTATATTTTTAAACACACAAATTTTCTTGATAGGTATGTATCGGTGACACATAATTTATTTGGCACATTGCGGTGACACCTACAAATTTTAATACATTTGAAGTGACACATAATATTTATCATATTAATTTTCTTGATATATATGTAGTGACACACTTAACATTTGTATTGACACCCTAATTTTAGTGACAAAATTTTAGTGGCAAACTAAGTCTTTTGACACTTAGTTTTATGATATATTTGTAGTGGCACTTTAAGTTTTTGACACATATTTTGTGAGACTTATTCTTTTAATACATTTGGAATGACACACTAATTTATAAATATATTTTATCGACAATATAATTTTGTGACACACTTAGTTTTATGATACATTTGTAGTGACACTAACTTTTTTGTTGCATGTTTAGTGAAACACTTAGGTCTTTGACACACAAAACTAATTGTTGGTATACATAAGCTTTAATACTTGACAAAATTTGTAAAAATTTCATACGTAATTTGACAAAAAGATTTAAATGAGCTTTATTACTTGAACAAACCGGTAAAAATGTTTCATATATACAAGCTTTAATACTTTGACAAAAGACTTAAATGAGCAATTAAAGATGAGTGTCAAGTGTCTAAAATACCTTATTAATCAAATAAAATATGTTACACTTTTAACCCTTTTTATCCTTTTTACCATAAGACACTTTTCATTTGATCCGAACTCTAGAGGTGGAGTTCTTGTAAAAAGTAATTAGTGGTAAAGAAGAAAGAATTTGACCATTGGTATATCAACGCAAATCAACATCGGATGAACAAAGTTACAATTTAACGGTCACGACCAAATGCAGGGCATGCAGCGCACAATTTCAGCCCAGCATTGTGGCACACACGATCACACGCCACGAAACAATTAGCATGGCCCATTTGACTTGAACCTTCACCGCTTATCACAATGACCAACAAACATCATCTTATCACCGACCTCAAAGACTGTTTCGATCCGATCGTCATTTGACCAGCCCCCTTGGATACTTTTTACAATTACGTCTCCGACAGCGATCAATGACGATCCTCCTGTGCGACACATCAGCTGCCTTGACACATTACGGTGACACATTGCTTGACATACATCTTTTCTGACACTTAGCCCTGCATGTGTTGTGATTCGGCGTTTCATCAATGCGAACTTGTCTCTGACACCTGCTGTACGATCTGGCCCGTGGCAACCTTTTATCATTATAGGAGACTTATTTTACATAATACACTAATTTATAAATATATTTTTATCGACAATATAATTTTGAAACATGGTTTATGATACATCAGTGACACTGGTCTTTTGTCGCATGTTTAAGAAACACTTAGGTCTCAAACACAAAACTGGTGTTGGTACTGTTAGACATTAATACTTGACAAAATTTACTTAAAAAATTCACACGCAATAATTGACAAAAAGATTTAAATAAGCTTTATTACTTAATCAACAGTTAAAAAAAAATGTTCACATACAACTTTGTTACTTTGACAAAGCACTTAATGAGCACATTAAAGATATATGTTCAAAAATTCTACTTACTTATTAATCAAATACAATTATTTACACCTTTATCCTTTTGTCCTTTTATAAGACACTTTTCATCTGATCCAACTCTATATATATATATATATATATATATATATATATATATATATATATATATATATATAGAGTTCGGATCAAATGAAAAAGTGTCTTATGGTAAGGATAAAAAGGGTTAAAAGTGTAACATATTTTATTTGATTAATAAGGTATTTAGACACTTGACACACATCTTTTAATTGCTCATTTAAGTCTTTTGTCAAAGTATTAAAGTTTGTATATATGAAACATTTTTACCGGGTTCATCAAGTAATAAAGCTCATTTAAATCTTTTGTCAAATTACGTGTGAAATTTTTTACAAATTTTGTCAAGTATTAAAGCTTATGTATACCAACAATTAGTTTTATGTGTGTCAAAAGACCTATGTTTCACCAAACATGCAACAAAAAGAAAGTGTCAATACAAATGTATCATAAACCAGGTGTCAGAAAATTATATTGTCGATAAAAATATATTTATAAATTAGTGTCATTCCAAATGTATTAAAAGAATAAGTCTCACAAAAATATGTGTCAAAAACTTAAAGTGTCACTACAAATATATCATAAACTAAGTGTGTCAAAGACTTAGTTTGCTACTAAAATTTTGTCACAAATTAGGTGTCAATACATAAATGTTATGTGTCACTACATATATATCAAGAAAATTAATATGATAAATATTATGTGTCACTTCAAATGTATTAAAATTTGTAGTGTGTCAACTAAATGTGCCAAATAAATTATGTCATCAGTATACATACCTATCAAGAAAATTTCGTGTGTTAAAATATAAAAAGTTTAGCGAGCAATTATCTCTACTGCAATCTTGAGAAAAGGAAGAAGACAAATCTTTGAAATTAGTCCAACAGTTACAATGATGTTTGTAACATCATTTGAAATCAGTGTATTAAACGGTTGAATGTGTCACGAAATGGTCAAACAAAGATTTCATCTTTTTCGATGTATTATTATGTGTCATGCCTATTAGTTCTTTTAAGCACAAAATGTTTAATGCTGCTGTGTTAAAAGACAATGATGCCCTTTTGAGTTTCATAATAACACATAATGATCCATTAAAATTAATAAATTTGCATTAATAACCCAATTTGATCTCATCCATTAATTTATTTTGCATTGATATATCCAATGGTCAAATTTCCTTCCTATACTTTTTACCACTAATTACTTTTTACAAGAACCACACTCTAGATACGTAATTAGCTTATAAAACAACCATCAACGTGCTTTAAAAAACCGTCGGCAAAGAATATAGAAGATGAATACCTTTAGTCTTACCACACCCTCCAGCAGAAACAGCTACAACCGAACAATCATCAACTACCATCTTCTTTAATTCATCATCAACCTGATCCAATGATCTCTTGTACACATCTATTACCGCCGTCAATATTTTAATCATATCGCTAGCCTGGTCAAACTGAACATCAATCTTAAAGAACCTCAGTAACGACACTTGTAGTTCGTCCAACTTCAGCACGATAATGCCCTTCCGCAAGAAGTTCCAATATTTGAGTGTCATGCATTACGACGAACGATAACGCCGCTTCACCGATCAATGAACGAGTCTATTTCTTGTTGCGGACGGTCTAGTATTTGGTTTAGATTCTCGATGTCTTTAAAGATGGGTGAGATCATGTCTATAGTTTGTTGTAAGAGTCTGAGCTTTG
This sequence comes from Chrysanthemum lavandulifolium, assembly GCA_022545495.1. Lineage (NCBI taxonomy): Eukaryota > Viridiplantae > Streptophyta > Magnoliopsida > Asterales > Asteraceae > Chrysanthemum > Chrysanthemum lavandulifolium. Next base: position 253,105,580 of record CM040243.1, on the reverse strand, counting down.
ATTTGAAGTGCCAGCTGTTTGCTATGGCACGTTCTAGGTAGAGTACGTCGCTGCTGCGGTTGGACATAATCTATGGTGGTTGACTGGTTTTATGGCTGAGAGAAATGGGAGATGAAGATAAGAATTGGGAAAGCGATGAGAAATTAATACACAATCACATAATTCATTTTCCTCGAAACTTAAGGCAGCCAAAAGGATTTCAATCTCTCTCATTTTTTCCGTCGCGTCAGCTTTCTCTCTATAACGACTTTTAGGCGATTGAGTGCCTCAATAAAAGCGACCATGTTCAAAAAAAATTTTAAACAAAGAAACATTTTTAACACAAACTTAAATTTCATTAATAATTAAAACATTACATAATAATTCAAATAAAATAAAAACATTACAATAAAATTCAAATAACATTAAAACATTATGATAATAAAACGACTAAACTAGTTTTCATTATGACGATGCCAAATCTCTTCCACCAAATCGGCTTTGAGGCTAAGATGAGTTGTTTTGTTACATATCTCTGTGCGTAATTTTCAACGATTTTACGTGCGTTCTTATGGGATCATAAGAACGGTGCTACTCCGCTGGAAAGAATACGGGAGATATCGCCCGCTTTTCGTCCTGAATTATCATATTATGTAATATGATGCATGTGCATTATATGTGATAGACGCTATTTGTCAAACCTTTAGCCAAATGTTTAATCATTAACCACTTCCTCTTTAGTACACCAAAAGCATGTTCCCATCTTTTCTTGTCGCTCGCATCGCTGCGACAATATTCGTTTGTGATTATTCGTCCCTCGGATTTTAATGGACTTCATAATAACCGAGTATTCCTGGATATATCCCATCGCAAGATAATATCCTCCTTTATAAGATACGTAGCAGAACGAATTCCACATCCCGGCTCTCTCCCTGTTTTGAGATCATTGAAAAGAGGCGATTTACTTAAAACATTTACGTCGTTATTCATCCAGGCGACACCAAAGAACGCATGCCAAATCCATAAATCTTGGGAGGTGATCGCTTCCAATAAAATGAAACGTGATCACCCCTACAAAATTGAGCTTTTAAAGCATGTGGGCAATTCTCCCACGGCCAATCTGTACAATCAATGCTTCCTATCATGCCAGGAAACCCATGACGTGCGTAGTGATGAGCATAGAGTTTATCAATGTCAGTGTAACACCCCCCGAGATCATAATGACAGCGGAAGACTAATCGGGTGTTACTCGAATGGAGATCATAGTTAAAAATCATAGAAAATGACTCGAAAGAGACGTTTTATTAAAAATAGTTATCATTCATCGAAAACTCATACTTGTTACAAAACATTCCAAATTGTTCAAGTGTTTCCCCAAAATAAAGAGCATGGGTTTGAAAGAAATAACAACTTTATGTTTACACCACAAGAAAGGTCTTGGTATGCCCCACTTCATGCCTCGGACATAATCTTCACTGATTACCTGAGATAACATGCTAAAAAGGTCAACAATAATGTTGAGTGAAATCCATAGGTTTAAATAATAGTTGAACACAAGAATATGAGCATGATAATTGTAAACTAACAATATCATAAAGAAAATCATGAGTTATTATGCGCTAAGCTCATGCAACAAAGACTCAACCGCATACACCTAATTAATCGTGTGCGTAAGTTTTGCCCCAATCGAGGTAATAGCCAATTACCTAATGCAATTCAAATATGGTGCGCCCGGTTATTTCCTATAACCAAGGCGAGGTCGTTAATCCCCATAGTACTATTCACGATATATGCATTCACTCGCGGTGACTAATGGTTCATGATACATGGGACTTATGGCTAAATACTTAGGCAGTTCCAATAATCAAAAAGCGAACTTTATGAAAAACCTTTTGTTCTAGTTAAGAGCATGTATCTCCCTCGCGGGGTTTGCAAATAAAAAGTAAAAGCGAGGCTAGGAACTCACCTTGATGAAAATGAACAAGCACAAATAGATCAAGCACAATGTAGTGGAGGTTCCAAAACCAAAACCTAAAAATGATGAGATGGCGAGTCTCGGAATATGATAAATATTTTGGTTCACAACCAAAATAATAGAGCATTGAATATTCTTATTCAATAGGTAATTGAATTGTCTAATTCAATAGGGTGTGTGCGTGCTTGACGTTTTAAGTAATTTACGTGCTACATTGACTTAGTTTGATATTTATCAAAGATCCTCACTAACGCATAAGTGAAAAGTTACCCCCGTTGTGATCTTGTGAAAGTGTTGATGTTATTGAGTATTTTAGATTCCCACATGCGTTTTACCGGATTGTAGTTATATATAATTATATTCTTATAATTATATATATATGTTTAACGATATTCGATGATAAAATACTTTTAAGATACTTAAAATGATCAAAATACTCGTTCCTAGAAAGTTATGATACGTTTATAAGTTTTCTCAACTTTTTCCTCGAATTTACATTTTTTATTCTTAAGTTTCAAAATGTACGAGTTTAGTCCCTTAACTTTGAGAAAAATACAATATCTACCCCAAAATACTTATGTTCCATATTTTCCAGAAATGTCAGTTTCAGTCCCTATTCGAAACTGTTTTTACAAAGTATCCAAAATTACGTTTTTACATATTCGGTCCCCTTAGTTTCCAATCTTACAATTTTAGCTCATAGTTTACATTTCATTATTATAACTAGTTTCATCAAATTACAAAAACAGTCCTTGTGGTTTTCATGCATTCATGCATGCGTATGGAATAGTTCTTTATCTTTCTTATAAATACAAGATAGACCCTAGACTTTCTATATTCACATTTAACGTTTAAAACTTAGCCTTTATCTTTCGGAAAAGTTACATTTTTAAACCGAACAACACACGTTTTGCAACTTTACTCCAAAACGTGGTTTTTAAACCTTTAGCTTATTTTCTTTTCAAGAGCTTATCAATAGTTTATTTTAGTTTGTGGGCTCATGCTTATGTGCTTATTAACCGAATAAACCGCTTTGGCCCTAGTTTACGTGTGTTTGGGCCGTAAGGCCATCGGGATTTGGTTTGTTTAGAGGAATACGTGACCAAGGGGTTTAAAGGGTTCCCAAGGTCGGTTCATTAGTGTCGTGTGTTATGTGGGCGTGATCACAAGATTACCATAAGCAAGAGCATACGTCGAAGGTAGCACATCTCATTTTTATATGCATATATATAAAGGAATTAACATGTCATTTGGTGTGTTTAACATTCCCATCGTGTGATATGAGTGTGATGATAGAGAAACGAGTTTGAAAGTAGACTTACAACACTCTCAAGAGTGGTGATGACACGAGAATAGGATGAACGAGTAGAGCAACTTGAGGATTCCCTTGTTCTCCTTATAACTAGTTCGAATATTACCCAAGATTTCCAATTTCTCCCTAACTCCTAGTGTTAGTACCCAAATATCCTTTCGATTTCTCCTTAGTTTCCTTCGACAGAATGTGGTAAGGTTTCGTGTGAGTTTGGTTTTGAGATTTTGTAAGTGTGTGTGACTTCTAAATGTTTGAGGGTTGTTTATAAGGTGAGAGTAAGCATGGTAACTTCATTTGTTTATTCTTGATCTCCCCTATTTCCAAGGTAAGTAGAAAAATGGTGATGGTTGTCTTTGAAGCATGCATGGGTTCGACCATGATTCTTGGGCGTGGGGTGTTATGTCAAATCGAGCTAGACATAAGGACCTTTGGTCACAAGGGTCAAAGATAGTCAAATGGGGTTTTTAGCTTATTTTTATATTTTCTAGCCATTTTAAATATGATTTAGGGTGGCTAATTGGCATGTGGTGTTTCTCCTTTAACATACACACACACGCAAGGTTTAGGGACAAAGTGGGGAGGGATGGACTTGCTTCTTAGTCGAATGGTTTGGTTAGTTTGTGTTGGTATGCTAGTCGACCGGTTACACTTCAAATGGACACAAAACATCATTTAACAAAATTAGTTTTTGTCACAAAACTTATGTCTTGAAAGTGTTGGGCTGTGGAGTGAACGAGGCCCAAGGGGAAATGGAAATGGGTCGTTTGGACAAAATACGAGGCCCAAGGGTGAAAATGGTATTGGGCTTGACATGGTAACGAGGCTCAAAAGAAGATGTGGAGTGTGTTGGGCTCGGTATGGCAACAAGGCCCAAACGAAATGTGGTGATGAGTTGGGCTCGACTTCAGGCCCAACAAGGTTCCTAGGCCCGGTCCAACGTTAATGTATTTTATTTTTATTTATTTTATATTTTTATAAAATGTTATATATATATATATATATATATATATATATATATATATATATATATATATATATATATATATATATATATATTAAGTATCTTAAGAATATCGGGATGGGGGAATTTTGTTCGGATCACAACGGTAGATTTATGAACGCTCAAGCTGCATTGATCATGCATATGTTAAATGATATGCAAATGTGATAAGTAGAAAATTTAATGATGATGTAAATCGTGTTTTATTTCTGATTAAAGTATTAAGTACAATGAAATTTTTCGGGAGCTTACAGTACCTACTCCTTAAGAGAATCGCGTCCCGCGGTTTAACTCGCAGAGGTTGTCATTGGTGGTTAGGTGAACAAGTGAGGAAACTTGGAACGCATCACATCCTCGCTCCCTGTGTGAACTCTCGCACTCGTTTCTTATGATTCCATCAAACTTTAACGACAGAATGCGGCTTTGCTTGCCTCTTGACTTCACCGCCCATGATCTCAACGGGTTCTTCTGATGGCTAAGTTTGTCATTGAGTTGTATGTCCTTTAGGTTACGACTAGGGTTTCATCCGATAGACACTCTTAAGCTTCAAACATGGAAAGTGTCATGTACCGACCGAGCTCTTCCTAAGCTCGAGCTTATACGCCATCGACCAACTCTATGCGAAATTTGAAATACCCCACGATCGGGTTCAAGTTTTCATCTTTTTCCAATCGACCATTCCTTTCGAGGGTGATACTTTGAGCATTACTCGATCTCCGACTTGAAACCCATCGGTTTCTCCGACGTCAAGATAGCTCTTTGTCTATCTTGTCGCTTGTAGTCGCTCGATTTACATTATCTTTTCATTGTCTCTGACAACCTCAGGGCCTGTGAGTTGTACCTCTCCAACTTCCGCCCAACAAACAGGTGATCGACATTTTCTTCCATAAATCGCTTCAAAAGGAGCGGCTTTAATGCTGGCGTGGTAACTGTTATTGTAGGAGAATTCTGCCAGAGGTAAGTGTTTATCCCATCCTTTTCCGAAATCGATAACACATTCTCTCAGCGTGTCTTCCAGAGTTTGGATCGTTCTCTCACTTTGTCCATTTGTTTGAGGATGGTATGCGGTACTCATGTCCAATTTGGTACCCATGGCGTTTCGGAGTGTTTGCCAAAATCTCGAGGTGAATCGGCTATCTCGATCAGATATGATAGAGATCGGTACATCGTGGCGAGAAACAATCTCTTTGATGTACAACCGAGCGAGTGTAATCATCTCGTCGTTATCCTTGATAGGCAGAAAATGAGCGGACTTCGTGAGACGGTCAACAATGACCCAAATGGTATCAAAACCATTAGTAGTTCTCGGCAACTTAGTGATGAAATCCATTGTGATTCTTTCCCATTTCCATACGGGAAGTTCCGGTTGGGTTAACAATCCTGACGGTTTTTGATGCTCTGCCTTGACTCTCAAACATGTCAAGCATTTTACTAGCATATTCATGATATCGCACTTCATGTTTGGGCCACCAAAGATAAAAAGTTTTAGATCTTGATACATCTTGTCAGCTGTGATGTATGGAATACTTTGATTTATGCGATTGATGCATGATGAGTTCTCTGACACCTCAGTAAGTGGAATCCAACTCGATCTTTAAAACATAACGCTCCGTCCGATCTTTCACGAATCCATTTTTGTTTTCCGGCATGCCATAAATCTTCTCATTCGGCCTGTTGGATCGGATTAAATGGAGGCCCAAAAGGAAAATATATATAACGAGTTGGGCTCGGGTGCAAGGCGAGGCCCATTGGGTGTGTTTTTGGGCTTTTAGGCCCGGTCCAAGTTAAATATATTTTATTTTATTTATTATTTATTTTATATAATTTTATATATATATATATATATATATATATATATATATATATATATATATATATATATATATATATATATATATATATATATATATATATATATATATATATATATATATATATATATATATATATATATATATATATATATATATATATATATATATATGGGAGGGTTAATGTGAGATCAAGCTTAAAGTTGTAAAATAAAATCAAATCTAAAAACCACTAAAACATTTATAAATAACAATTTTAGCAATTATACACAAAAATTATATTTTAATACAAATTAACATTTTAGCAACTAATAACCAAATGATACATGAGTTTGGATTAGTGATACATCTCGATACACATCACACTAATAAATATTCCAAAACGACACACATACAAAACCCGATACACATTAAACTACTAATCAAAGTGTATCACCTAGGTTTCATAAATTTTAAAAGAAATCTATCAAAACTTTAACAATTTTAGTTGTAGTAAATAAAAATTATTTTTATTGTAAGGAGTAGTATCTCACAAATTTTAGTTCGATATCATTTTAACAACTTTAAGTATGATCTTATTTGATCTAGATTCTACATATATGTCACCTCAATGACACCTCAATGCCACCTCAATGCCAAATAATCAAATTTCATGCCACATAAGCATTTGTTGTCCAACTAAGCAATTTTTAAATCCACCTAAGCAATAATTGTAAATTTCGTTTTTTTAATAATTATTTTTGTTCATTATTACAATTTTCGGATTTTTTATTTATTTATTAAATTGTAAATTTCGTTTTTTTTATAATTATTTTTGTTAATTATTACAATTTTCGGAATTTTTTTTATTTATTAAAATTTTGTTTTTTTTATTTTTCAAAAAATCACGCATGCAACTGGATTCGAACCTGGGTCTGTTAGTCTACAAACAAACATGATTACCACTAGACCAACACATTTTTTTGATTATAACTTGGAAAACCAAATTTATAAATCTCTACAAAAATTATATTAAGTAATTATCTTCTTTAAAACTTATTATACATATCTTTTCCTTAAATTATGTATTAATCCAAGGAATCCCTACAAATTATAACCCTAATATCACGATAAAAAAATCTCAGCTTATTCATAATATACTTTTTCTTGAAACCCTAATTTCATCTTTTAATCAGCCATCTCCATCATGATATGTATGCATGTAGCTTAGTCCACTAATGTTTGTATATTTTTTGTTGCAGGTTTTGATCCTTTAACCTATGTTCATTCTTATTCGCATAAAGGTATGCTTTTCCTTTAGATTTAATGTTAAAGTTATTGTATTCGATATATATGTGTTCTTAAAACCCATGCGCTTTCAAACCCCGATCATAAATTGTTGAGGTCGTCAAGGTATGCAAATTATTTACCATGTTTTTGTTTGTGGTGTAAATGTGTATCGTTGTACAAATGGTGAGTAATTTATTAATGACGTTAGTAGATTATTTCAGTTTACCAGCATGTCTTTAATATAAACATGATCGTTATAAATCTTTTACGCTGCATGTAGTATGTTACTTTTAGTTTGACATGTTATATCAGTGTCTCTCAACATCTAGACGATTGAGACTTCTGTTATGAAATTACCAATGATGCAATCCGGTTCATCGAGACTTATTTAATCGATGGTTGATCAAATCTGTTTAATGCAGGATTTATAATGGATTCCTCATCCATCTTCTCTAATGATAAATAAAAGACTACTAAAACCTAATTTTCCAATATACACAAACGGATGTTCATCACAAATCAAGTTACACAGTTGTATTTGATAAATTATAATGTATACATATGGTGTTTTTAGTTTGTCTAACAGTTTTTTATATATATTTTTATTGGTTTTATAAACGGAAGACAGGATCACATGATGCTCAAGAATATGTTGATGAAGGTTTAAGCGTTTATTCAGAATCCGATACTCTTTGTATACTTTGTTATTTTTTTCACTTAAAAATTTCAGCTTCTGATATATGTATCAGTGGATTTAGAATGATAGTATTAACTGATCTCTGATGAAGAAACAGATGTGCGAGGGAAATTATACAAGGATGCAAATACATCATCTTTCCTATTCAACCTGAATGATCAGGCAAGCCTTTTCGATATATAACATCAATGTTGATAATATATTATATATGTATTTATGATATACTTAGTTTAATTTATATATATATATATATATATATATATATATATATATATATATATATATATATATATATATATATATATATATATATATATATATAAACCAAAGTAATATAATAATGAATAATATCGCTTGATAATATCATTCACGTTGATTTTTTTAACTGATGGCATGTATCAATTTAATAACAATTGTGTTTATTTTAATTTTGTAAGTGTATTCAGCCATGTAGTTGTCTTCTAAGGTATGGTACACTGTGAAAGACAAAAAACAAAACAATGTTCACAGAATCTGGAAAAGTTATAGGAAGAGAAGGTCAGTTTTTAGTTTCCTTTGTTGGGTAGTGTTGGCAGCAATTATTGTGGTATAAGATGTTCGCTTTGGAATAGAGACCATTGAATCAATAATCATGTTGGCGACTGATAGTAAAGGTGACTTATAGAGTCGGAAAAAATGGAGATGCTAATCAAAATGTCAGGTTTAAGGCTAACATGAGTAGTTTGTGCCATATAATGTTATGTGAAAGACTATTTGTAAGCATACGTGATGTTACTCATATTGAAACACTGAAAGTTTGAAAGCTTAGCATCACTTATAATGTTATTTTCATCCAAATGGCAGAAGTAGGTTCACCCATCCACAATAAATAAGTGGGTTCACCCATGTAACATAACAATGCTTTATCCACGACACGTAAGTGGAATATATCCACAAAGGAAGAAGATGCATAAAACAATACATTTTTTTAAGTTTCAATAAGGTATGTATTCATTTATATTTTGCTCTTTTTTGCTCTGTAGTGCCTCGAAAGAATTTACATGTCACATATTTTGGAGCCTTTTTGTGACACTTCAAATACCTTAAACTCTAGAACCTTCAGTAGGGGCTTAACTGCTTCTTGACAATACCTATTGTTTGTCAGGAATTTGGCGATGCCGAGTGGATGCGATGCAATCACAACAGTGAACTAAGGAGTGTGGGAGCTCGGGCTAAGCAATGTTTCTTTCTTTTTTTATACAGCTAAACTTATTGTGCAATCTTTTAGAGTATGTAATAAGAGGAAACCCTTTTTTTATTAAATGGCCCTTTAGAAGTGGTCTTGAGGATCTGATTGTTATATTTTCAAGGACTTTTTGAGTTCATCGTTATATGTCAGGATTCGCTGCTCCAGCGCGTGCTGCAACCTCATATTGCTATTCACCGTTGGAGATTGTTCCCATACATGTAACACGTTCGGTTTCTCCTGACAATCGTCCATGTGCGTCTTCGAACCAGAGACGCATTTCTGACGGCCAGGTTGCCCCTCAATCTCTAGGTATAACATATACACCTGTTTTATTGTAAGTACTGAAAAAACTCCTTCATTTGAGTGTAATATCAGCAAATAATATTTAGTTTTTTTAAAATAAGTAAATAACCATTTACCAGTTCTTATGTCTCCTCATTCTCATTTCTTTCCTTATGTATGTCAGCACTTGCTGCTGTTACTAGCCAACAGTTTCGATATCGTAATACAAGAGCACCCCGTGACCAACACGCGCCTGCACATTCAGTCAATGGTTATACACAAAAAAACCGACATCCATCTTCTGCTGAAGGTACCACCAACAATGTGCCTTCACACACATAACCAAATGATTCATCATTATATTGTCCCTGTTTTAGATACTCATGACCTTTTTCGTCTCAGGTTCCCGGCGACCGACCGCGCCCACCGATGGCCCATCTGTCTGCAAGCAGATGCTGCTAGAGATTATGAGCAGGTTAAGGATCAGTATATGCAAAGGCTGGGGGTGATTGAACGCTACAATTCAACAGAAGAATCTATTCCACCTTTTAAGGCTTTAATTTGTGGTATTACTAAATCAGTGATGGTTGATCCTGTTAGTCTGTCCAATGGTACTGCATACTCGAGAGAGGGCAGGTTTGTACCCAACGTTCCACTTCTTATTTACTATGTTTTTTTTAGGTTTGTGACCTCAAGTTCTTACATTATTAACCTTTGGGTTGATCTATTATAAAAGATATCGAGTTTGGAAGGCTTCAAGCAAGGGACATGCTGCAGCATTTGTGGACTGGACCAATATCGAATGCTTCAGTAGAATTTGTTCAAGGTGGGAGATCAGTTAAGGTTCGAGCTAATAGAGTCACCAAGGTTTGAACTTTTTCATCACCCTTTTCGTGTGGCTGTATAATCTCATGAACCCACATTGATCTTTAACTCTTATTTCGATATTTTTTTAGGGTGTGTGCGTAAGTGGCCTTTTAGGTCAGATTATACATGAAAAAGATATGAAGTCTCCAATCGACTATGTACTCTGTGCAAACACGAATATGAATTCGGATCAGTTTCCGGGTTGACCCGGTATGCTAGCTTACCTCGACTTGAGGCAAGATATTACTTGGATCAGTATGGAGGAGAAGACGACGTATGGATTGCAAAAACCCGTTATAGGTATGGTTATATACATAAGGTTTTAACATTATTTGTTTTAGTTGAAATTTGACGATAAAAAGTCATTTCTTAATGGATATGCAGAATGGGAAATCTTAGCAATAGCAAATATCTAGAGATGGCCAAACTGGACTACAATCATTACCAAGCAATTCATCAGTTGGAATGGAGCCAAATCCAAAAGTAAGTCATATTTTATTGACGTTTTGAACTATCGTATTTTATTTGAGTTACATGTAGCTTCCTAACGTTATATAAAAGGTATATAACAGCCACAGTTTTCGTATTCTGCATTTGCAGTGAAGTGATTTTTTAAATTTTAACAGATGGTATGCACATCTGAAGGTTAAAGAGAGGTTTCACACGAGACTTCTGTGGTCATATTATCTGCCAGCCGCGAGCATATTTGAGCTAGATTTGGATGGCGGATTTGGATCTATGTCTACTGGTAATGTGTTGAAATTGTATCTTCATCTGATCTTTAAACATTCTTTGAAACCATTTGACATAGAGGTGAATAGGAAGGATGTGCATGGCTTGATAAGCCGCATTTAATTTATAAGTTTCTGCTGTTTAAAAACTTTTTTACATATTCTTGAACAAACCTGTAATTTCTTTAAAAAAATCTAGACTTCCTAATACAATACCAATTTATATTGTATTTCAATTGTAATTCTAATAGGGGTTGACCTGAAGCATTATATAAACTCAATTTTCAGACCAGGTTTTTTTATTCCAGCAATTTTATGCGTACTTCGCAAATAATACATAGTTTTTTGTTACATGCCATTCACTGTACAGTTTATAACTAAATTGTTTTGCATTTCTTGTGAGATGGTCTAAAGTTTAAAGTAGTCTATATAACAAGGTGACAAAATAAGCCAAAGATCATAATATGACTTGCAGTTTTTCAAGTATTAGCCGCTCCCTTTGTGAGCTAACTGAAGTATGACCAATACATGGATCTGGCCGATATGCAGTATGATCTGGCCGCTGAATATCTAGAAGTTACACAATCTCGACTTAAGGTTATACTCTTACTATCAAGCTTTTAAATGTATTAAAACTTAGATGTTAACTATGTGCATCATTCGGTAAAGAATCAACCATATGTTCATGAGAATGGAAAAAATATATAGTTAGTTCATTATTCCAGTCTTTACTCTTATCTATAATGATATGCTTAAACTTATATGTCTACCTACTGTCACTTGATAAAAGTAAAGCATAAAATGGTTGTAGTCATGGGTTAAGAACCATTTGTATGTTTGGTTGGTTGGCAGGAAGGGCGGAATTGATGCATGTGAGATTACAGAAAAGGAGATCATCAGGGCTGAAAGATATTTGGGAATAGTTAGCGGAAAACTTAGAGAAGTCCAAGTATGTTTCTACCTTCATAGTTTTAGCGTAGCATGTATTTTTTATGCTTAAGTTTGGTGGATTAGGAGCAGGTCAAAACGAGTAATTTGTTGGTAGATGTTGGGTCAGATTGACTTGAGACACTAAAATCGACCCATTCTTAAGTAGACGGGTCAAGTTTGTCACTTTCATTGACATTGTTTGATCAATGTTTATGATTTAGATTCAAAATTACTTGAGGAAGAAAGAACAAAAGGAAACTCGAGAAAGGGAATTTCGTGAAGGCCTGCAGCTTTACAAGTAAAATTATTTGTGAAAAACCACTTTTAGCTCAAAATCCCCAAAGCTCAATTTGTTTGTGCTGAGTTGTTTCAATAATTTTTCTAGGATCGACAAGTATGAAGGGGCATTGGATAAGTCTGAGTCTGTTTTGGGATTAATGAGGCTTCAATAGCAAGTTACAACATTGCATGCTATTTAACTTCAGCCCCATACATTTTGGTCAGGGTCAACGATGACCAAAGCTTCAACTGCTAGACTCCTCAGATCACGAATCACAGGACAATGTTGAAACTGTAAAAGCCACTAGAGATGTTCAGAAAAATGAGTCGTCAGCTGATACCGACGCTATGGACATGGAGTCTTCTAAGAAGAATAATCTTTCTGGTAACTTTTTTATTGAAGCACATTATTTTGCTCATATCTGTTGCTGCCATTGGCAAGTTTGTTTGCGTAACTTACATATTATAATCTGTTGTTACAGGTGTACATTTGTCCCTGCGAAACAAGGTACCATTAGCTACCTATGAATGAGTTGGTTCAGTTTATTTTCTTATCCTTAACAGGTCAAATAACTAAAAAAAATAAAGTTAGCTAAAACGGAAAATAGTCAAAATTCGCCCGTAAGTTTTCTTTTGATGCATGAAACCTTCTTAAAGAATTATATTATTGTTAACATACTATGATATGTAATTATAATTGACAAACAAATTAGTTATAAACATATAAGACAATAATTTTTAACAAATAGGTATTTTGGGTTAAACCAACCGACTCTGAAATTTATTGTTTCGACCCGGACCCATTACCTAACTCACCCTTTTTGCCATCTTCACTTTTGGGAGAAACGGTGTTACTTAACTATGAGCATGATAGATGTTCTTAATCCTATAACTTCGAGAAATAAGAAGCATTACTGTTAATTGGTTTAAAAATACTTTCTAGGTGATCATGGGTAAAGAATAGACAATCTGACAGCCGTGATATTATAGTCAAAGTAACACATATATGAAAATTTACTAGCAGTAGGCATTTATTGAACTGTTGCCTTACTTGTTGCTAACATTTACAGGAAATCATGGAGGAATCAAGTTTACCCTGTCTACCTCCAATTGACACAAGCAGAAAACGTAAGATTGAACTACCCGATATAAACCTAGAAGTTTCCGACGTACCAGCTGAATCAAACTCAATCGAGAAAGCTGAGCCATGCCCATCAAGAACTCAAAGTTTGGACATGAACGCGCTACAATTTAATGTCGACAACACAAGTCACTCAAACTCTAATGAATGTTCTAATAGTAACATGGGTTCAGAACCAGGTAGCAGATGGATTAAACGTCTCAAATTAAACGCTTCAAGTCATCTTGCTCTGGGTACTAAAACCTCAAAGCTAGCAGAATCATCATCTCATGGTAAAATGCTAGCAGAACCATCGTCTCATGATAAACTGAAAGATAAATGTCATGGTAAAGAGTCAGAATCTTTAATGGCTGAATCATGTCCAGTTGATACCAATACAAAGCGGGATAGCAAAGACATAACACTTTCACATTCTTGGATTCAAAGATGGATCCGCAACCAAAATCAGAAGAATCCCGAGATTGTGGAAACTGACAAACCGGAGGATTCAAAATTCACGACGGGTGAGCTTCAGCAAAGACAGTTTCCGAGCATTGCTGCAATGGCGTTAATGGGTAAGGCCATGACGGGGTTTCAACAATGTAAGTTTGAGAAAAAGGACTCATTTGTTGTTTGGAATACCAAGGCTTTTGATTATGGGTAGATCAAAGTACGCTGGATAGATAAGTGTATAACAAGTTCAGTTTTGTTTCCAGGAATCAAAGATCGTTGTTGATCTATATGTCTTATTTAATTCGGAGTGTATTTGGTGTCTAACCGATAACTTGATTATGGTTATTATTAGTGTGGGTGCTATTGTGAAATAACAATTTGATTTCATTATATGATTGCATGTTTTCATGGTCGTCATATACAACACGTAAATAAAGGTTATATAATTATTGACTTCCGGTTTACAGTGGTTTTGTTCTTTCATTCATGGAAATTTTCGAACATCAGGGGGATGGTATAGATGCTAACAAATACTCCGTAATCAATAATTGTATCATATTGTATGTCAAACCAAACATTATTCTGTTACATGTAAAGGACCATATGTCGGACATTGAGTTCACACTTGCTCAACTGAGATAGCATGTTCTGCATTATCACTCGCTGAAACATAAAGTTATGTAAAACATTATTGATTAATATGAAACATAAAGTTACAACGTTGGATTTTGTGTTCCGTTTCATGCAAATCGCATATCGTTACTGAATTTAAACAACATACGATTCACCGATCGATATACCTTCTGAGTCGTATATCATTGTTAATTATTCATGGGTTGATTTATGGCTGATTATGCTTATAAACCCTAGTTTCTAACTAGGGTTTAATTAATACGTAGCGATTACGTAGTTTGGTACTGGCTGTTTTCTTCTTGTTTCGATTGTGTTATTTTGGTTAGGGTTTGTTTATTGTTGAATGGAGGGTGTGCCTAACGTTGATATGGATGCCTCAATGGACTATAGGCAGCGTGAACCTCATGTGGAGCCGGTTCCACATGATGTAAATCTTAATGATTCTGCTTTTCAAGGGGGTATGAATGCCAATGAGGTCGTGAAGCCGGTTTCACATGCGCCTAGTGAACGGACTGAGAGTATTGATGATTCGGGGTTTTGGGATGCTGGGCCTCTTGGTGTTACAAGTATCTTGAATATGCAAGATTTCCCATCTACTGTTTACGGTGTCGATGACACCACTAGGGGTGCTAATCTGCCTAGTGGTGATGGTATTAGTGTAGCTCCTAAAGCCGGCAGGGTATATGTTTCTCCTTTGCATCCTTCGCCTAAGGACAAATTAACCGGTGCTACACCAATTATTCCATCTGTTGAGGTTAATACATTACCTATGTCGTATGTTGGTGCTACAAGTGGTACGAATTCTGCTAATGTTAATGGTGCTACATCAATTGATTCGACGAAGCGTAAATCTAATTTTCGTAGGTTGGAGTGTAGTAAAAAGTCTAGTGGGGTGGATCTCTCCATTCCTATGAAAGTCGTTGAGAGGTAAACTCTAAATTTGAGAATACCTTTATGGTTATTTCCTTGGTAAACGTATTGCTTTTCTGTTGTTGATTATTACGCTCGTAATACATGGGCCAAGCACGGTATTCAAAAGGTTATGATGAATGCTAAGGGTTCTTTTCTTTAAGTTTTCCACCGTAAAGGTGTTGATGACGTGTTTGAGAATGGACCGTGGATGATTAGGAATGTGCCAATTATTCTTAAAACATGGACTTTGAATACTAATCGCTTAAAGAGGATTTGACTAATATTCGATATGGGTTAAATTCCATGACGTGCCCTTGCTATGTTTTCGATGATGGTCTCACCTCCTAGCTACATTGATTGGTACGCCAAAAATGTTAGATTCTTATACTAGTCAAATGTGCTTGGAATCATGGGGTCAAGTAGTTTTGCTAGGTGCTTGATTGAAGTTAAAGCGGATCGGGTCCTTAGGAGAGCATCACCGTTGAGATACCATTACTTGATGGGACATGATCTACTATTGAAAAGATTCGGTGGAATACGAATGGAAACCGCCTCGATTATGATACGTGTAAATTGTTTGGTCATACGATTGATTGTCCTAAATTTGTTCCACTTCCTACTCATTCTAAGCAGATGGTTAATGATGGTTATCAATCATCACTAACAAGAATAAGGGTAGGAATGGTGGTCCAAGTGTTCCGGGTAAGGAGGTTTTACTAAAGTGGGTCCTAAATTTGGGTATCAACCTAAGCGCCTCCACTGAACCCCGAAGGTGGATAGTGAGAAGAAGAAAGCCACCGGTGTGGCTAGCATGAGTGGGACGAAGATTGCTACATCTAATCCTTTGCCGCACTAAACACGATTGATTCGATGATTGTGGCAATCCCACGATGTAGAGGTTTATGGTAATACAATGGATGCAAAGGAGGTAGGATCTCTCGAGGGCAGTAACGTATCACAAGATCCGCTTGAGTGATTCAATGGAAGCTAACGCGGTTGGTCCTACCCTATTGTTGAGAAAATTGGGAGTTTGAAGGCTTCTTATCGATGGGAAAGCTAGTCGGTTGATGATAATGGTAATCCTATTAAAAGGTTGATTATCGGGGTTATAATATGGATTTACCCAGCTACTTCTTTTACTAAGAGGTTAACCCATTCACTAAGGTGGGAGAGATTGTGGATTCGATAGTGATGATGAGGAGGTTGTGAACACCTTTGATGAGTCGAGTAACCTATTTGGTGGTGGTCATGATCGCGAAAATGACTATGATGACTATGATTATGATAACTATGCGGATCAGGTTTACGATCTTCCAGGAAATTTGGATGCTTATTATGACACGTATGGTATCAAGCTTCAAGGCCTTGGTAGGAAGTAATGTTAGCTCCATAGGAGTCTAATGTTATAGTTTGAGTAGTGGTTTATTTTCTTATATAGAGAATATGAAGTATCTTGTTATGTATGCTTTTCGCCTATGTAACGGGCTGAGATATGGGATTCACCCATATCCTTTGTACCTAAACGTTTTTTGGAGTAATATATTTACCGGGTCTTTGACCTTTTACCCAAAAAAACGTTGGATTTTGTGTATGTCGATGAAGTTTCGGATGGAAAGGTTACGGGAATGAAGAGGGTGAAGAGGAAGAAGATGAGGTTATTGTCTTTAAGCCACCGCACGAGAAGCATCTTGTTGTGTTACCTTCAATGCCGCTGTCATCGGAGGTTACTCTAGAAGTAATCTTTGCCTTAATCGCACATGGTGCTTTCTCTTGAGCCAGCGCATCATCATTAATGGAAATATGCATAATTCGAACTTGCACAACCATCTGTTAATGGAAATATGGAGTATTCGGGACTTGCACTAGATGGATACCAGTTACCATATCTAGCATACAGTGATGGGTTTGGTAATTCTTTCAATTGCTTGCCACAACCAAAGAAGCTTTTGAACACAAACAAGACTTCGTTGGGAATGAAATGCTTCCCATTCCCTGGTAAACAAGTTTTCTCAGGGTAGGGCCGGGTGACGTTGGAATAGGAATTGGAAAGCAGAATGGGAATAGGAATGTGATTGGATGGCTTGATTATCAAGTTCCACAACAACCAGTTCTTTAGCGATAAACTCTCAAAAGAGGTAATGAACAGTTTTTGTGATCATTTTATGCTCAAATTCGATACCCATGTGCTTATGAGGTGGGTGATTCAGGTTATAACTTCAAATAATAATATCCGACACACTTATTTTTATTAAAAAAATTAAAACTTGAGTGAAAAACGTTTCGGGTCAATCTGAGTATCTGACACGGTCTGTACTCCATACATAACCCATTAGTCTGCAACCAATATTGATCCCCCAATTCTCCACCTAAATTAAGTGCATCAATGACAAGAACCCAATCACAGTCCATGACAATTGGAATCCTGTGAGCAATGCAAACAACGGTGCAACCAGCAAAGTCTTCGCGTATGATTTTCTAAATTATATATATAATGGTAACATCAATTATAGTTGTAAATTGTTTAATTTAGCTTTTAATTACTTTTTAGTATATATTTGTTCTACTAAAACCTAAAAATAAACGACACAAGTCTTTAACTGTTCATAGTATTTTATAAATCAGAGACACTTTTGTTCCATTTATTTTAGAAATGTTCATTGAAGTTACAAATTCAAATAGCTGATATTTAATTTCTTTATGCTTTTTTCCATCAAGCGTTGTTCCATCAGGCACTGCTCCGGTGTGAATTAGATTACAAAGTACAAATTAAGCATTGATTGGTAGTATTACTCAAGTCTGAAACTTTGTTGTAGTCGATGGTAGAAGTATGGTAGAAGTGTGAAAATTTGTTGTCTTATTTATAATTGTTCTTTTTTACATATAATACATGAGCACTATATTTTTGTTTTTAATTATTTTGTTTAATTAATTTGTGTAAGATATTTGCTGTTATTCATTATTTATTTTACGTGCAAATAATTTTGTCATACGTGAACATGCTAATAGTGTTATATATTATTTTTCACTAACTAATACATTTCATCGATAATTATAAGTCATGTCCGCCCATCGGTCGGCCTTTTATTGAAGGTCTTTTGCTCACTCTTTCTAACCATTGTTACGATGCGTGCTACATAAAATGACTTACAATCCTATATCTTGCCTGACGATGCGATAGAGTCTTCAAAGGACAAAAGTTACAAGTATATTTGCTTAGAAATATGAAGTTGTAAGCTTAAATAATTTATTAGTTTTGATTATTTAATTTGGAAACTTTGAACCATATTAATGTTGTGTTCTCCCTTTTCTTTATGACTAACTTCGGATACATCCCTCGCAAAAATCAATCTCCTTTCTAAATCTATGTATGGCAAGTCAAGAAAACGCAATTATCAATTGCTATAGGATGGCTACTTCATGCAATGTAAATCAGACATGTTTAATTACATTTTTTGTTTATTAATTTATTACTCCGTAATAGCAAATGTGTCTGAATGCACAGAGTAGAAACATCACATTAAAGCTTGAACCAGAAGTTCAAAGGGATGCAGATGCAACAAGTACAAGAAGGAATGATTCCCGTTATATGCACATCCTGGAAAGACTCAATCAAGTGTTGTTATACATATAGCTTATTTTTTGTTAATTTAAGTTTTTTAACGATATTTATAAGGCTTGCTCGCCCATCGAACGAGCTATGCTTTGATACTTTGTTCTTGCGTACCACTTTGAAGTTTTTTTCTCTCATATTCGATAACCGTTTATTTCTTTTCGTTCTTAATGCATTCAATAAAAATTTTGGTACGTGTATATCTTATTTTCCGTTAACTTATTTTTTCAAAACGATAATTTAGCTATAGCAAATTATGTCAACAATAATTATAAGACAAGCCGCCCATTGGGAGGGCTTCTACCACTAGTATATATATATATATATATATATATATATATATATATATATATATATATATATATATATATATATATATATATATATATATATATATATATATATATATATATATATATATATATATATATATATATATATATATATATATATATATATATATATATATAGGGGATGGTTATTGTGAGAGATTTTTTAAAGTTGCAAAAATAAGAACTATCGTGGACCGTTGGATCATTGTTTTGTGTTAAATGAGATTAATGAGTGATCAATGGCATCTTTGTAATTATCAAGAACTATAGGGGCTTATGTATCAAGTTCTAACTAGGCAAAAAAGAGGGATAGTTTCTCTCTAACCAACTACATAAATGATGTATTTACGTTAGACTTATGGTCAAATAGTCAGACTTCCACTCCCCCAAATAAAAATCCCCTCATTATAGCTTATCAATAATTAAAAATCCGATCTTCAAGAAATATATCCGGCTACATTTTGGTGATTGCGATTGTGTAGCAACTAATCTTCAACCTAGGGTTATAAAAAGCATGACTAACATAGAAGAAAAACAAGGCATTGGTGATTTACCACCGATTTTGACTGGTAAGTGTTCCATATACGATCGTTCCATTTTAGGGTTTCATCTCTGACTGTAAGATTAACATAAATAAACAGATAATTGCATGTTTGATAGGAATTGGAAATTCCATGTTAAAGTGTCGGTCACCCCAATTATGGTCTAGCATATGTTAGCTCGTAGACTTGTCGTTGTTTACGTTATTAAGTAGTTAATTAGTTAGTTTGTAGCGTAGTTTAGCGTAGTGCAACACCGTGGAGGAAGGACGGGTCTTTACCCACTGTATGCCTGATCCACAGTCCGATAGGAGGACGTATCTTGTGTAACTATAAATACCCCTTCCATGTATGGAAGGGGTGGAGCTTCATAATCTAACATTCCATAATTTACTAAACAAGTCTTTAGCAAGAAACTCCCTCTCTTCTACTTTCTCTCTCTAATGGCAAACATGTATTTTGATCATCCAAGACCACCCGAATCATCAACACAATAAATATTGGATCCTAACAATTGGTATAAAGAGCCATGGTTCTTGTGTTGCTTCGATTTGTGTGGTTGTTGAAACATGATTAAAACTGGTTTTTTGTATATTTATGGTCGGATTATTTCTGTTTCCTGTATGTATGATTATGCAGTTTTTTATCAATCTTTTTGGTCACAATATGTCACATGGTGTGTCTATGTCTACATAATCTGTCTTCATGGTCAAAATATTGGTGAAGTTATTTTTGTGGTCAAAACATGGTTTGTATCCATTTTAATGACGATATTTCTTGTAACAATCCGTATCTGTGAAATATTGATGGTCAATTTTCTTGGTCTTGAATGGGTAAAAAACGAAGCATCTTTTATGGTGTTTCTGGGTTTATTATGAAGATGGTCGGAAAAGTGGCCGGAAAATTTAAAATGGTCAAGTCTTTCTTGTTAGCGAGTTGCCATATGCTTGTTCTATATGGAGAGTTGGTGACTATTTAGTCAACAGCTATAGCAACTTGTAATGAAGCTGCTAGCGACTTGCTTATGTGTCCTGATACATTGAACCTTTGTTTTAGCGAATTGGTGTAGCGAGTTGAGTCACTATTCTGCCTAGCGACTTGTATTTACAAGTCGTAGCGACTTGTCATGTGTGATAGCGACTTGACTATGCTAGCAACTTGACTCTTGGTAGTGACTTGACTCATGCTAGCGACTTGACTCGAAAGGTTAGCGACTTGAATCAAATGGTTAGCGACTTGACAGAAGTGATGAAGAAGAAGACTAAGACTAGACCATGTATACCAAACACCATGACATCAAGACCTCAGGTTTCAAAACCCCATCATCAGTCCAGGTATATGAAACGAAAACTTAATGAAATATTTGCAATGTCATCCGAAAACATCACCTCAGATTCAAGAACTAATCACAACTCTAATCTACAACAACAGTTCACATCTACCTTCTAAATCAGTTTGTGTCTATGATGTTCATTCTAGTGTCACATGAGCCACTTATCAAGACTCGAATGAATAATACAAACATCAAGACTCTTCCACTTATGGATAAGTTATGAATATCAGATTCTTCTTTTTGTGGTTTATTGATTTCTCAATGGCCTTTTCTAGATCCAAACAACCACTAAGAATACTCATCATAGATTCAATGTTTTGATATTATTCAATAATTATTGAAGTAAACTTAACAAGTATGTTAGGTCTAATCAAGCTGCTTGATTAGTGACTCATTTCAAAGATGCAAGATATGTGATCTGAATCTCGATTACTCTTTCATTGTACTATGTCGTTATATCAAAACCACAAGGGTCATCACAAGAAAGAAGTTTAACATCATCAATCAATGTTTGAAGATCTACTTATATGCATATCCGAATACAAAGATAAGAAATGCAACAATATTGTTACTTTCTTTCTTTAAGTTTCGTTCAAATAACAAGAAAAAATATATACCAAACATCATTAACACAACCTACCTGTGACTTTCTTGATGACGAATAAATACCTTCAAGCTATCTCTGTGGCGAGGTCATGTACATCCGTTTCATGATCTGTGTCGTGAGATAACTGATTTTTGAAGTGCGTTTGTTAAAGGAGGGGGTGATGATGTGATTCCTTTAGACCTTTGATCTATTATCTGTATTTGGAAGAGGTTATTAACTCGATTAAGAGATGGGGGTGGACAAATTTTTAGGGTTTGAGGATGTTTGTATGACTGCGTTTGTTTTTAGGGTTAGGGAAGTGAGAGATATTAGGGGTATGATAAGGTTTTGGTAAGTGTTTTATACCCCTAAAGTTTAGGTCATTATCTGTGAGGTGTATGGGCCGAGTGCTATTGGAACAGGTGGGCTTTGCGTAGGATTGTATGTATTGCTTGTTGGACCCATTTGGTGAACCTACATGAATGGGCTGATTGCTAAGGGAGAATCCGAAACATAAGACATCACAAGATTTGGACTGGTTGGTTCGTGTAGTTTCTTGATAGTGAATGGGCCTAATCTTATTGATTCTTTAATTCGGATATACTAATTTGTTACATGGGCCGAGCCTAGTGTCTGATTTTGGGTTGCTCACTCTCGTGAATTTAATTGGGATGAATAGACAATAATTTGAGTTAGACATCGTACAATAAAATGATGGGACTTAAATTGTAAACAACATGTTAGCTCAAATTTATTTTGGATATTATATTGATAACATAAGTGGTATGACAAAGATTACACCAGTTTATTGGCTTGAATTGATATGTGCAACTTATTCTCGTATCGGGTGTTATTCTTGATGGTCTGTGCTCATGTAGTATATGATGACTTGGACTCGGATGATGGAATGATGGGCTTCTCAGATTGGATAGTTATTATGAGATTTGATGTGCTATGAGGCTTGATACTTTGGGATACATTTTCCAGGAAAAATATTATGTCACGGTTTGAACTTATGATTAATCAAAGGCGACTACGGGTTTGTTGTTGGCATGTCTTATTTGGATTT
The DNA here is from genome assembly GCA_022545495.1 of Chrysanthemum lavandulifolium. NCBI lineage: Eukaryota > Viridiplantae > Streptophyta > Magnoliopsida > Asterales > Asteraceae > Chrysanthemum > Chrysanthemum lavandulifolium. The sequence continues at coordinate 253,082,633 of CM040243.1, read as the reverse complement.
AGTGAGTGTTTCGGATCGTTTACCTATTTTCGTCTTCTTTCTTCTACCTTCCGAAGATGACTTGTTTGGGCGTTTATAGAGGGTGATAAAGACTTGGCTATTTAGTTATGGGTGTGATTCTTTCTAGCTTAACCCACAACATAGCTATCCTTGATGTCTCCAGATTGAGAATATGTCAAGAGGTTTTGTACATTGGGTACAGTTTCTTTTCATGAGAATTAGTACAAGTTTATGTAACAAATACGGGAGTTTTACTTCATGATCAAGTTTGGCATATCGGGTTTAATTCTCCATATGGTCACTACAATAGCCGAAGCGAATCGTGAATAATGTGTTTACCAAAGTGTTGATTGGATGGTTGTTGATGTTGTTGATGTTGGATAATAGGCCGATTGATGAACCATGCATGTTCTCCTAAGCAGATATTCTCAAACCAAAGTTGTCATAACGCATTCAAGTGACATTGTTTACGGTTTTGTCTTGATTTTGTAAAATCCATGAAAGAACCTATTTCTCGGTTTAAATCATAGACTTGTAAAATCCGTGACAATGGAAACATCACAGTATTAGTAAAGTGCATTTCGGATCTATCATACGGTTTATTATTGGTTTTATAAAATCCATTGAAAAAACTATTTCTCGGTTTAAACCATAGAGTTATAAAATCCCGTATTGATGGAACCATCACGGAGAAAAGGAAAGTGTACTTGGGATCTTTTAAATCTTGGTGCTACGGTTTATGCTTGAAGAAGGATAAAATGGTGTACCTCATGAATTGGATGTGTGTTTGGATATTACGTCATGGCGGTATGGTTATTACTTGGTTTTACGAGGATATGTGCTTTTAACCATGGTCGGGATGAAAACCATTATCATTGTTCACTTAAAACGTCAAAGGAGGCTAGATTTGAGCTTTTAACAAGAAGATGTGACACCGCGTTAATTCATTATTATTTATTTGAGGTTGAAGTGAAATATCACGGGCAAGTGTACTTAGTATCACGAAGGTATTGGGGATGGATGGATGAAGATTCTTCAAGATCCTTGTTCAAGCTTATTATTAAAAGCGAAGACTTGGAAATCTAGTTATTATTGGGTGTCTTTTACCTTTTCTTTTTACCACTTGGGGAATTGGCTCTTACCACACAAATAACTATCACTTTAAGGAGTTACGTTGTAGTGCTCGATGTCACATTGAATTGTGGATTTTCAAGAGGTAATGTCGTCTATTACTTGATGGTTGGTTGGGTGAAGAGTATAGAGTACTTAGAGATTCAAATGGGCATGAATTCTCGACACCACTCTTTGTTACACATGTGCAAGTTTGATCACGAGTTTGGGTTATTCTACTTGGGGTCAAATTCATCATATTGGGTTTTCTCCATCAATTTGTCACGACAAAGAGCCCTCTTGAATGATAATGGGATTGATTACAAGTTTTCCAAGAGATTGAAAAGAGATTTATAGCGTATGAACACAACGGTTCATGCCTCGTACTCTAAAGAAAATAAAGTGTGCGTCTCGATGCGCTTTATCTTTCAAAGAAGAAAATCTTCTTATGACGTTTGAACACAACAGTTCAAGCCTCGTTCTCTAAAGTAAAGAAATGTATGCGCTTGATGCGCATTATCTTCGGAAGAGAAATCTTCTCTATTATGACCACTCTCATCAACATGCTTCATGCTTTTTCCATGTGCTTTCAATTATCAAGTGAACGGGCTACAGTTGATTGTTTTCTTATTCCACTTGCTCAACTATAATGGCGATGGCGACATCATGTGCTAATTTTGCGGGGAGAAGTGTGAATAGAATACATTTGTTGAAGATATTCACTTATTCAATCAAGAATGGCAACTCCGTATGCAATTCTTGAGGGAAAAAGTGTGAATTCTTGCATGGTTGATTGATTCTTGAGAATATATGGTCAAACGGCTCCAAAATCATGTAAGAAACCGAGCTTCTTCTTATCGGGTCATCTTTACATGGTGTTTCTTCTATGAGCCGCTGGTTGACATCTTCACGGGCTGATATTATTAAATGACAAAGTGCTTCCTATTGCGGGGTTGATTTCCTTGATGAACATCTTTCTGTTCTTGTTTGATTGGGAGGGATTTTAGTTAAGGAGATTTGATACATATAAGGTAATTGGAACGCATTTGGTGAGATGAAGATGTTAACTATCTAATCCCCAACTTGATAATCTTGAAGAAGGTCGAATCTCTGATCGGTTCTACATTTTACTCTTGTATGTTAGAAGACTAAAAGCGAGTTGCATTTGATTATCAAAGACTTCTTCTTATTACAGGCATTTATTAAAAGATTTTCGGTTTAGGGAGAGCACTAATTGGGGAGGTGAAATGCCATATTTAATCCCAATTAGACTTGCTCATCTGTTCTTGACAAGTTGATTCTCACAAAGACTTCAAGCGATCTTCTCAACAGATTTCAAGTATTTGGGCGATAATATGTTCTTTGATTACGAAGTGTCAAAACAAGCGAGGGGAAGGAGACACGTATCTAAATGCGAGTAAAACTTGATGAACTTAATACTTCTAAGTAATTGAAGATATCCGGGAAGACAAATGTTATTACATGAGAAACTCAAGGTTTGACTCATGGCGAGTAAACTTGATGAACTTAATTCTTCTAAGTGATTGAAGATATCCGGGAAGACATATGTCATGACCATGAGAGAAACTCGAGTTTACTCATCAGGCGTTTAGTGTTCTTATTCCAACTACGTGGGGAAGAGATGTAAGAGTTAGTTTACGATGATAAAAGAGGTACACAAGTGTGTGATGATTTTGATGTTATCACAATCATCGGGGAAGAGATTGTGTACATTGGGGATGCTCATTGTTTTACTTGAGGCTTAATCGGTGATTCGAGATATAATGTTAGGATTTAGTAAATCCGATTATTAAAGAGTCGGTCACCTCAAGAATATGTAATCGTTAAAGCTCGTGGTAAATAGATTGATTAATGTTAAGTAGTATTTAGTTTAAAGTAACACCGTGGAGGACAGACGTCTTTACCACTATATGCGATCCATGACCCGTGGGTGGCGTTTTATGTAAGTACTATAAATACTCTACCTTCAAGGTAGAGTTGGAAACTCATAATAAGATTTTCTTTCTCTAACTAAAGTTCCCAACCTCTAACTCTTTCTCTCTCTAAAACATCATCTTATATGCCTCTTTGTGTTTATGGTTTGATGTGTATGTGAAATCGATATATTACAATTGGTATCAAGAGCCATGGTTAGATCATCTCTTACATATCCTTGGTTTCTAGTGGTTTTTAGATGGTTTTGAGTTTGAAAAAGTTTAGTGGTTTTGCATCATTTGTTCATTTGTAGTGTTAAAGTTTGAATTTTGGGTGTACTTTTGTGTTTAGAATCATTGTAAGTGCTTGGGTGTTGATTTGGAAAGCTTGAATCACCGTGGTTGGACTTGTTTTGGATTGAAAAGTGTGTTTTGAAGTTTTTCTTGGTAGCGACTTGGTTCTCGTTGTGAATTTCATCATAGCGACTTGCTTGAGAAAAGGTAGCGAGTTGTAGTGCTTTTGGTAGAGACTTGGTCTAGCGACTTGTCTATTGAGACAAGCCGACAAATAGTACAAGTTAGTGGATTCTCCACTCTGACTAGCGACTTGGTGAGGTTAGCGACTTGCTTGAGAAATTGTTAGCGAGTTGTAGTATAAATTGTTAGCGACTTGATACTAGCGACTTGGATAGTTAGCGAGTTGCTCTTTAGCGACTTGTGTCTAGCGACTTGGTTCATAGCGACTTGTGCTTAGCGACTTAGTGACTTAGCGACTTGTTCTCAAGGTTTATAGCGACTTGTCTCTAGCGACTTGTTGACTTTTCGACAAAACTTCAGCGGCTATGCTTGTGATCAGTAACTCCGTTTCAGCGTTCTACCCATCAAAGCAGCCGTGAGCGAGGAGAATGGCGCGCCGAATGAACGGGTCAACCTCGAGGCCTAAATCCGCTCGAGCGAAGTTATTGAGGTTTTTAAGTTTTAGACCTAAATTTCTCAAGTAAAATCGTGCATCAAACAATCGAATCACAACTGAACAACATCTCTGCTAATCCTACATAAGTCCTAACACACAATTGTCTATCATTGTGTCTATCCATCGATTATCTTAACACGTTCTATTGGCATTGCTTAATGGTTTGGTCTTGATTTTAGTAAAATCGTGAAAGATTCTATTTCTCGGTTTAAATCATAGACTTGTAAAATCCGGTGCGTCAACATCATGCCTAACGATTCGGATTCGGTTGTATCTAAGATACTCGGTTGCTCTGACGTGACCAATGAGCAGAAGATACCCAACAATGTACTACAGACTATCGTGTTTGAGTCGAGATAATGCTAAAATGGAATCTTAGTGCTCAAATTCACAAGAAAAGAGGTCACCAGCCTGACATGTCAAGTTAATGCAAGGAATGCTCCATGGAAGCTTGATTTACCCAAGATAGAGGTACACGGCCACAACACTTGTGCGCTAATGCGAGAGGAAAGATGCATGAAGTTTACGGTATACCTAGCGTGCATCTTCTACTCAAAATCATGATTATGAGTTGCATGAGTACTGCATTTATCCACGAGGACTCCACTTACCACTAAGCTTAACATATATAAGGATCAAGTTGCCATCTATGAACAACGTGCTAAATTTGGTGACCACACGTAAGAAGGAAATGGATTGCCAAATGCATACATTAATCGAAAAAAAGTAACAAGGAAGAAACATTAAAACAAGAGTTAAATTCCTTACAAGAGAAACTTAATAAAGCGCTAAGCAAAACAAGAACTTCAAGAAAATGTAAAAGTGCTTAGCGGAGTTCAAACAAAATGAATCAAAACTTTTAAATGATTTTTCCAACCTTAAAACTTTAAAGAACAAACTTGAAAACAAGTTGTATGTACAAAACAACACCATTCAAACGCTCACATGATCACTAAGCATGAGTATTAGCGATAAGCATAGTCTTGGCCTTGTAGAAGAACCCAATCCACGAGTATGGTAAGAAAGCAAAAGGCTGCTCAAAAGTGATCTATGATGGTAATGAAATCCTAAGCCTAGACAAATGCCTACTTGTTTAGAATGCACTAAAGAAGATAGAGAGTTAGAAGATGCCTCTAGAGAGAAAATGGAAAAGAAACTAAAAGATCCTTGGTGTATAGATCATAATATAACGTTCAAAACTCTAAATTACACTAAGGATAATTGGATTGCCTTAAACAAGTTTAGACCTCAAACTCAGTTAACCCCTGAACAAGTGTTCTGGAAATTAGATATTGAAAAGAAAAAGGCAGATGAACTTGTTGAAAATAATCCTCCCTTTAGGAAATTCCCTCTAGCCACTGTGTATCCTCCAAATACACCAATGCATTTAGTGCCTATATCTATTGCCACTAATAGCAAAACCTTAATCGACCTTTATGTAGTTTACCAACTATTTGTTGATTTTGAGAAAGCGTGTAAAGAGAATTACACCTCTTGGGATAGCCAAGGGAAAGGGTTTGAGCAAACTAAAGAATGCTATTTAAGCGAAGTCATGCCTTTCTTTAAGCAATTAAAAATTCAATTTGAGAGTCTTAAAAGGGATAAACTCGATTATTAAAGAAATGGAAAAGGAATTTGATGCAATGATAGTTGAGGTCAATGATTATGAGCAGGAACTCAAATATAATGAAATTGAAAGGAAGAACTTGCATATCTTAAACGAGAACTTGATTTTGAGTTGTGTTTCTCAAGATGTGTTTTACATCATTACTAAGCTTTCTATTCGCTTCTCAATTTCATGAAATATACATTTGCATTGAAAGTATCCCAGATCGTGTCATTGAGCTTGAGACAAAAATTCAAAATTGAATGATAAAATCAAAATGACGATCATGATAACTTGGTCAAACATTATTCTAAATTAGAAGTTGAATATCTTGGTTTACAATTAAAATATCAACATCTCGAAAGAAAATGTTAAAACTTCAAATATCAAGATATCTTCGAATGCTCCCGAGTTTGATGCGGTTTTGAAATCAACAAACGTGATAAATGATTCGAGCTCATTGCCACACGATCAAAGATTGAAATTCAGTTTCACAATTGAAAGATGAAAGGAATGAAGTGGCTGGCTCCGAATACCTCCACCTTTAGATTCTCGAATTTCCAACTTCAAAATATTATTAATAAATTGCAAAAGGAAAATGAATGTTTTATAGTCGAAATTTCAAAGTTAATGATCAAAACAAAGAGTTATGTGATTCATTCAAAGTTAATCATGATAAACACATTGAAAAGGTAACTTCTTTGCTTAACGATATTGAGAATCAAGCGTGAGGTGAAAGGAAAATTGCCAATCCCTAATTGCAAATATTATGTTCCAAAGGTTCCTAACATGATAAGTATCCTATTGATATGTTATATATTCCTCCCTCTTAGGAATAATGAACGGCACATAAAACATATCTAACACAACAGGATAGTTTAAAGGGCCTCAGTGAGATAGTAGAGGATGATAGATTAGATAAGCCTTTTGATAGTGCAATCACTTATGCTGCATGGATGCCAAACGATCTCGGGAACTCTTAGAGTATGTAATTGTCACAAGTCCGAAAGCGGTAATAGGCAAGATAGAATAGTTGCACCAGTTCTATGCCTAAGGATAAGAATGTGACTCTTAATGTGCCTCTGAAAGCCTCGGAACCCAACACTTCTAGAGCAGAAAATCAAATGGCGGTAAAACAAACTAAGGCTCTGTCATCATTTCTATTGATGTTAATATTGACACTAAAGTTAGCGGTCAAAACCTTGTAGCAATACAAAGAAGGACAGAATTCACGACTAAATGTGATCATGAGAAGAAAGTGAAAGAACACCATAGGAAAATAAGTTTGACTTGAACAAAAGAAGCGTCTTGGTTCTAGTATTTTCTCTAAGCTTCTTGAAATTAATTCAAGTCTTATCTTTGTCTCGCAAAACACAGTAAGAATGTCTATCTTACGGTAATCATGATAAATGTATTGTGTTATTTCGAGGATCTAAGAATCATACCCAGTTAAGAAAGTTTGGAAGCGAAGCAGTTAAGCAATCCTCGAAACCTACAAGGAAGGTTTTTACCAATGTAGGATTTCGATTGGAAGCCAACAGTCGAATATTCACGAATGGCAAACCTTGCCCTTAACTAGATCCATTATGCCTAGAGTAGTGCACATTAAGGTTTGGAAGCCAACCGGTAGAATAATCCCATTAAGCACAAAGTGTCCCTCGACTAAGTCGATGCTTCTACTAGTTCGACTCCTAGTGACAATGGCATTGCACCTAGGGTTTCTGTGATTCAAAGATTGTTTGTGCTAACCAAAAGGACCCCATGAGCACGTGGGGATCCAATGTTTCAATTCTCATCTTCGATCATTGTCCAAAGTAGGTCATACAAATCGTCCCTTGGTATTTGGATTGGGCGGCTCTAAACATATAATGGGCTCTAAACAATGGCGTCTGTTCATCGATTCGGGCCTCGTACTTCATCTTTATGGTGTCTGCAGATAACACTTGAGGCCCGTTCTTCAAAGAAAAGAAAAGTGTACGCTCTTACGTGCGCAAACTTGAGATAAAGAGAAATTCTCTCGTGAATGGCCATACTCATCTACATTCTCCAACTTCGAGCTTCATGCCTTTCTCCATGTTCATTTCGTCATCAAGTGGATCTACATTCATTGGAGTTTACTCTTATTCACTTGTTCAAATAAAAAATTGGCAACTTCGGATGCAATTTTTGAGGGGGAGAAGAGTGCATATACTACATGTTGATGGATGCTTGAATTATGGTCGTGTGACTCTCCTTCAACGCCTAATGCTTCACCTACTAAGGATAACTGGGATTCATTAAATGAAGATATGTTTGATGAGTACTTCCAACCTCCAACGAATGTTGATCATCTAGTTTCAAGCTTATGCTCCGGTTCCTCTTGACTCAACCGGGTTCACCATCTAAAGTACTTCTGAATTCTCAAGAAACCTTATCTCTAGTTACTTCAAAAGGCATTGATAATGACTATCATTATAGTTGCGGTCATGAATAATGATCCGCTCTTTGGTACTCGTTGCCAAATCTTCACAGATTATTGTTCATGAATAATGATCCGCTCTTTGGTATTCCTTTGCCAAATCTTCATGGATTATTGTGCCGCTATAAATCAACCACATGAACATTATGGAAAATGACTACCTCATACGCTCGAAGACATTATTGGTGAATCTTCGGATCGGTCTCTACATGTATACCTTTAGGAAGAAAGCATTGATGTTGAGGAATCATTTGTTGCGGTTCATTCAGTGGGTCAATGTACATCCGATTGTATGTTGTTTTCACGTGTTGGGCATTTGACACAAGTTGATGACTTCAGAGTTACTCATTTATCACTTATTTGAGATTGAAGTTGACTTTCAACAAAGGCGTGTTCTTATTTGATAACTTGCTCGGGCTTAAGATTTTGAGTTGAAGACTTGGTTTATCTAGTTACCAGTAGTCAGGGTGGTTGGTTGAAGACCTGGTTAACTATCACTATTAGGAGTTACGTTGTTTTACTCAGTGACACATGCAGATGACGATGTGGATAATCTCAAGAGGTGTTTGTTGGAATCACTCCTAAACCTTAATTCAAGTGTTAGTAATTCATATGTAATAGTTAGCTTAATATGGCCTTTATGTTAGTAATTAGCCTTAGGCTTATGTAGAAGGCCCATAAGCCTAGGCCCAAGCCCATATAGGAAAGGAAGGGAACTTGGATGTTGCCCTAGTTCCTTCCCCTATATAAACACATGTAAACCTTCCTGAGAAGGTTGGTTGTTCAATTTCACTCTTTCATTACTCACGCATAACTCTTCTTTATTCATACGCGTAGTGTTTGTGTGTGTTATTGTTCATCTGCCTTCATCTCTTTCTTATTTCTACATATTGATGCTTGTGTTACATATATGGTGACCTAACAGTGGTATCAATCGCCATATAGTTAGGTGAACGTATTGCTTTTGAAGTGGGTTTTGGTCCTACGCGTAAAGCATACGGGTGATACTTTGGTTCGCTTAAAAACACATTTTTTACACTTTTTAATCCAAGATTCTTGTACTTTCAACGTTTTAAGGTGTTAAAATAACTGTTTTTGGCAAAAGTTTCAACCTTTACGTGTGGATCATCGTTTTTGAACTTGGTTTTCGTGATGCCTTTCCCTCTGGCGTAATCTGTTTTAGACACTTTGGATCATCAAGTTTCACACTTTGTGTTATCTTGGTGATATTGAAGCTATTTCATCACAAAAATCTGGTTTAGAAACATCTTTGGGCAAAAGTCATCTTACGAGTAAGTCTAAGCGTAGCAAAACCCTAAAACTACGCGTAACTTGGTTCTTGGTTTGATCTTGAGTTTAGTGGTTTACTCCGTGTTTTCTTGCTTGGATAAGCTGAAAATCGTCGACTTGGGATATCTTTTGCATTGTGATAGTGTAAAAGATCACTTGGGCTAAAAACCTAAACTTACGCATAAGCTTAAACTTACGCGTAGAACCTCTTCTGCATAAGCTTTGTCTTGCATAAGGTAATCCTCGCCTAAGTTTTCTATGCCTAACTTACGGTTTACGCATAACTTTAGTGTTTTTCTCCTTACTTACGCGTAAGCTAAACCTACAGCGTAACTCTTGCACATTCTGCGTAACTTTGGTGTTTTACGCATAAGTGCTACTTGGCTTTATTGTGATTTCTACGCCTAAGGATACTTCATCAACAAAGGTTCATTCGACTACAAAGATCCATTTAACAACACAAAGTTTTCAACATGTCATAACCACCATACTCTAACCATTTCCCTTACACTTATAATCAACAACAACAACAACAACTAAGTCCACAACATCAACAATGGAATCATCAACAACAAATTTATCAACAACAATTTAATCAACAACATACTCCACAACTTGGAGCAATTCCACCACCACATATGGTTCAACCACCACCTAGTCTTCAAGTACAACCTTACACAAAAGATTTCAATCAACATCCATCAAGGAACACTATGAAGGAACCCACTTGGTTTGCAAAGATGTGTGAAGCTTTAGCGACCAACAATCAATTCATGAGGTTTGGATCACTTGATAGACCTCAATGCTCACTCCAGTAATTCGATCAATGGGTGATAAGGTTCTTTAGGTTTTGTGATCCAAGAAGCCACGTGGAAAGTTCTTAAAGAAGGTTATCTTGGAAGGTCCATTTCGATGCCTCTCATTGTGCGGAGATCCAAATGCTAACCCACTGAGATGAACAATCAAGCGTTGCTACATTATGCGAGACCTAAATGCGAAGAACTTCTACACTATGAAGGCGATGAGCTTGCAATGCAATATATCCTTTTAGGATTACCAAATCAATTCTTGAAGTGTTGATGCTCAAAAAGGCGCAAAGGCAATGTGGAACATATTCATCTTCTTATGGAAGGATCTGCACTCAATCGGGAGGATATGGAATCCAAAATTTACTTGGCTTATGAACACTTCATGATTGAACACGGAGAGACACTAGAATCTTATCATCATCGATTCTCGGACATCATAAATGTTTTGGATAAACACAACATCATCATGCCAAGAATTGCGATTAATACTAAGTTCTGAGTAGTCTTGGTCACGAATGGAGAAGTGTCATTTTCTCCGTCAGCGAAGAACATGCATCATTCGACATACGGATTGTTGTACGATTACTTGAAGCCTCATCAAAGGAAGTTGATAAGGAAAGGATTCTCATTGCTCAAATTGCTTCACCTTCACATCTGGAAAATCAACAACTCGCCTTGTATGCTCAAAACAGTTATCCGCCTCAACAAGCAACTCAACCAACTGCCTCAATCACACCACATAATCAATCACAGCAATCTCAACAAACTCAATTGGTTCCTTACAACAACAATGATCAAGCACTTTATAGTCAAGCTAATGAGGAATCCGATCCGTTCGAAGCATTGCAACAAGGATTTGTTATGATTGCTAATGCTTTTGGGCGTTATACAAACAAATCCAACAATCGCATTCGTTCCTCATCTAACAAAAGGAATCATTTGTTGTGAACAATGGAGCGTTGAAGTTCGAGAATCGTGGTTATGGTTGTCGGATGGGCGGTGGTCAGAAGTGGTGGAGCAAATGCTCGAATGGGTTGAATGGTCTTCGATGCTACAACCGAAATGAGAAGGACATCGGCTAATGCATGCCCAAAGCCGAGGACTAGGGCGTGCTTATCACATGGAGCTTTACTTTTGGATCTAAGGATGAAGCTAGTGGAACTCTCAGACAAAGACGAGCTTTATGGCGGATGCGAGACTCGAGATGATGATATGGAGGACTTGCGAGCCAATGCATTATTATGTTGATGGCTAATATGCATGAGTTACACATGAGTGACACAGGCCCAATGTATGACATGATGGCTTGTCTCGGTGCCCGAACAAACCATATTTATCTCGATCTAATATCTTCGCCAACATCCGAATCCGAAGCGTGATGTGCCCGGTTGGTGCAAGTTTTAAATTTATAAAAGGTGAATTACCAATATTACCAATAACACATACGAGCAAGTATACTCGTCCGTTATAGCAAGATTATGAAGGTAAGTCGGGTTCGTTCGTAGGGATTTGAGTGAATCTAAACGCAAGTTTGAATTAACGGAGTCTATCCAACACATATAACAAAGCAAATAGATATAATGCAATTCAGATGATTAAAAACTACACTTGCTTAAACTAGTTTCATATCATAGATTAATGTGATTATGTTAACCTCTTAACATGTTGGTTATGATAATTAGTTAGTGTACTAATCTATTGTTCTTACAAGTTAAACCTTCGTCAAGATTTTAGTTTATAAAAACAAGCATTAAGTTTAACCAATCAATTCAAGATCAATTCAAGTTTCATAAGTCTACATACATAAACTTAAACACAAAAACATCCACTTGTTCATCAAATTGCTTAAGAAATGGTCAATACAAAAGGTAACGATCATAGACAAAGGCTACAATTGATTCTCAACAACTAATCTTCGACCATTTAGATGTTTCCAACCAATCCAATTTGATAATCAAAAAGCGTTTCTATTACAACCACACCTTAGTTCCTTTGTGTAATCAAGAATAATGGGTAAAACAATCATCCATAGACAAAATGATTATGACTAGTTGAATAACACGAAGTTCTTTTCGACCCAACGATTATTGACAATTAGCCAAACTTGATTAACAAATGTCACTATGAAACTTTAACACAATTGGATCTTAGAATCAACTTGAAATTGAATTAAAACATGTTAACACAATCACTAACTAATCATATGATAATTAACATCATTTAAGCAAGTGCATAAAGAAACTAGCCACTCATAGCAAACATAAACATAAACTCAGAACTTTGAATATTAGAAAACATGATTGAAAGTCTTACAATGCTTGGAATAAGATTACAAATAGTGTAGTAATGATTCCCAAAGTATTGAGGTGGACTTCTTGGTGATTTGGCCTCCAAATGGTAAACTTCTGGATCTCCAAACTTCTCTGGACTTCTAAGGACGAATTTTGAGAGCTTAAGGCTTTGTTTGATGAGTAGAGAGATTTGTATTATAGGTTGTTGTCTCTAATGCTCACAATTAGCCTCTATTTATACTAATTCCAAGGCCTAGGGTATTAAATGCTGAACTTGGCCTCGTTTAGAAGGGACTAGAATACACCAAGAGAAGGACCTAGAATCGTTTGGATGCAAAGGGGAAGCTTAGTGATGAAGATTTGGCAACTGCAGCTTCACCAACCGGATCGGTCATACGACCAACCGATCCGGCTGGTCTTCAATAAAGACTAGCCGACCGATCTGGTTGCGGGTTGCGACCTATCGGTTGGCGATGGTAAAAACACTTATTCTGACCGAATTCCAACCGATCCGGTTGCGAGTGTAACCGGATCCGGTTGGATCTTCTGAGATACAAAACTTGATCTTCTTTGATTCTTCAATCACTGAGGTCTTGAGATACTGATTTAGTCTTGTTGAAATGGGAATCTTCGCTTAGCTGAACATTTCTTCTATTTCCTCCATTTCCCTGCACTTGGTTATGAACACTAGACAAACATCTCTAGATACGATTAAGTACTAAAATCACGCAAATATAACCAAATAACAGATATAAAAGTACACATAACGCTACTAAAAACATGCACAATCTGAGCGTTATCACAAGGCTCAGAATGTTCAAAATGAGTCGTCCACATCTCATTTCGACGATTTTCAACTAGACCCCGTAGTTACATTTGACGATCAAGATGACCTTATGGTTTCCCTGATAATCAAATTGACTCCGTGGTTATACTTGAGGATCTAAATAATGATCATGTTGTGACTCACGTTGAACACACCGAACTTTTGCCTCGTCCAGGATGTTGATCATTGCTTAAAACCAACAATCCATAGTGGAAGAATGTCGTGCGATAAATCGGGACTTAAAAAGTAAAAATGCAATATTAACCAAGGATTTTGAATGTTTACAAATGCAACTCAACTTTTCAAAACTCAAGAAAACGTGAAAAAGGTTTTGAAGCCGCTTTTGCTAAATTTCATCAAAGCGAAAAATATTTAGAGTGACGGATCGTGATCTAGCCGCTTGAAGAATGCTTTGTTGTGCGAAATAGAACAAGCGAAACATGAACATAAAAAGCAAATTAACGCTCTCACTTGGAAAATCAAAAGCTAAAATGAGTTGTTAACTTGTCAAAAGCAGTTCTCTGCATACAAAAAGCTTTCAACGAAATGAATAGATGACCATCTTGAAGAAATTATCGACTTGCAAAACAAACTTAAAGAGTTTAAAAATGTTGTTTACAAACATGGTGAATCGATCACACTATCCAAAAGTTTACTTTAAAACCCAATCAAATGGATATGGACCGAATCTTGCGATTACAAACCTAAGCTTTCAACAAAAGCATTCAAACCAAATCACGAAGTTTCGGTCACGAATATAAAATTGATGATTACATTATGAGTGTTGTTGAATATCATCGTCAAGAGGAATTAGATGCGAGAAGACGAGAGTCGATCAAAATTAAGCATTGTTTACAACAAACCTTTAACTATTCAAAAGCGGTCACTTTCGTCACACCAGCGGATTCTTCTAACACACCAAGGATTATCATAAAAGCGTAAAGTCTTTTAATGTTAATCCCCAACGGATTATGCACAAATTTATGGTCCTTTACCTTCCATCGATGAAGTAAATTCAAAACACGAAAATTGCAAAATTCTTAGATATTTTGACCTTTTCATGGTGACCTCAAACTTTACAACATGAGATAGAATATCATTACGAAATCAAAGTTCAACATTTTCAATCGCCTGCGGCGCGAGAACAAAGAGACATTTTAGGAAAATCTTTTACCAAATGTTAAAAATTTGAAACATTGTGCATTGTCTTGGGAGCAGGACTTTCATAAGGAACTTGATTGATGAAGGTCGTTTTAGAAAGCGAAACATCTATTTCTAATACTAAGCGTAAAAGAAAATGTTGAGAAAAGATGTTGATCGACTCTTGGAAGATGTTATCATCTTGATGTCCATAATCTTTGTGTTATTGAATTCTTTGTCATATGCATCGATTATATCTCTAACGTCTTTATTGATTACGTAGTAAATGTTGAGAATTCTAATAATGTGCATAAGATCGAGTCTTTAAAAGCTGAAAATGAGCGATTGATTAACGAGCTTTCAAATGCAAAACGTCGTCTTCAATGGTGTCAAAAGATTGTCATGATCGTGAACTTGCTTTGCAAAACAAAATCAACCGGTTGCAATCCAAACGTTTAATCCAAAATTTGAGCAATGGATGATCAAAACGTGTTTTGAAATGTCAAATCTCAAAATATGAACAAGAACTTGTAAAAGTTAAACAGGAATATGGTGTCATATTTGATTTACTATCTTTAAGTTAAGAGAAATGTTAGGAAAGTATGAACAACTTTCGCCTATCGTGATTAAGAGAATAACACCAGTAACACTTAGTAATCGTGACCCTAGAATCCCTACTGTCAAATCACAAGATACTAATGTGCTTCCCTCTACTGCAACATGAATAATTGCCTCTTTTCTAAACGTCCGCACTTCACAGCCTAGGAGCACTACATCGAAGAATAGGAAGTTGCGATCTAAGAAAAGATCAATAAGGAATGCTAAAGTAGAAGAACACCCTAGGACTATGAATAAGACTTACGTTGCTCCACTTTAGATATTGCGTCGACAAATGTAATAGAAAAGTGATGTAACGAATGCTAAACCTTTAAGTACTTTTGATATTCGATCGATGCATCTTGTGTTATTTGTCGTAAAAGTATGAATTCGATTGTCATGACAAATGTGTTGCGAAAACTATTATCTCTCGTTTAAGGAATCCTAAGAATCGAATACCTCTAGGCCCACTAATCATTCTAATTACGTGCTTGTAGACCGCCTCTCTAGATTCTAAGGCGCATTGATTTCCACTGTAACTCCGGTTTCACTCCTAGGAATGTAGTACCACCTAGTGCTTTCACTAAGACTAAAGCAAATACTAGTTGGAGATGGCGAAATGGATATATAACACTAGGATTTAAATGGATGCCTAAAGTTATTGATGTGTGTATGTCTACTATAAGCGCTCGGAACCTCTAACATTTCGGGTTCCACATCTACTTCTATTCCATACGTGTTAAATGTGTGTAATGCGGTGTGAGATCATTCTCTGATTGTTGATAATGGATGTTCTGACACATGACGGGCAACCTTAAACATGTTATCAAACTTTATTGCAAAGTTCATTGCCTTTGTCAGATTCGGAATGATCACTTGGCAGCTATCATGGGCTACGGAGACTATATCAATGGGAACATCGAAATTAGCGGGGTTTATTATGTGGAAGGCCTCGGTCACAATCTGTTTTGATGAGGTCGATTACGTGATGGAGATTTGGAGGTTGCTTTGGGTGAAATCTTGTTTCATTCATGATCTACAAGGAAACAACCTTATGTCCGCTCGCGTAATTCAAGTCTTTACACTATCTCATGCAAGACATGATTGCTTCATCTCCCATCCCTTACTTTCAAAGGCAACATCAACAAAATCCTGGCTATGGCACCGTCGTCTATCACATTTAAACTTACAAACTATAACCAATCTTGCTCGACAAAACTAGTTGAAGGTCTCCCGATTAGGTATTCTAAAGATCACCTTTGCTCGACTGTGAACAAGGGAAAAGCACTCGTGCTCATTTTCCTTCAAAGGTGGAACATAGCTCTCATGTGCTTCATCTTCTTCACATGGATTTGTGTGGCCCGATGCGCATACAAGCGATCAATGGCAAGCGCTACATCTTAGTAATTGTTGATGACTATTCACGATGGACTTGGGTCTACTTTTTTAGAAGCAAAGACCAAGCTCACAAATGATCATCACCTTTCTCACGAAAATTCAAGTTCGACTCAACACCATCCGCCAAATCGAAACAGACAAAGGAACTAAATTTGTTAACCAAACTCTTTGTGAATTTTATGAGAAAGTGGAATTCGACATCGAGACATCTATTGCGTACACGAACAACACGGAGTTGTTGAAAGCGAAACCGAACATTAGTGGAAGCTGCAAGAACAATGTTAATCAATGCTAAACTCCCCGATTACTTGTGGGCGAAGTTGTATCTCGCATGCTATACTCAAACCGTTCTATGATTACAAAGCATACAACAAAACACCTTTGAGCTTGTCCACATGAAAACCAAATCTCAAACACTTTCATGTATTTGGATCGCTTTGCTATCCGAATAATGATCGTGATGACCTTGGAAAGCTCAAAGCCAAAGTCGACATTGGAGTCTTTATTGGATATTGTGATAATTCTAAAGGTTTCCGAATGGAATCGTCGAACAAAGGAGGTTATGGAAAGCGATTCATGCTCATTTGATGAACTTACAGAAATGGCAGTATAACGACTTGGAACCGGTAACAACCGCTTAAGCTTCCTCAAACCCCATCATCGGTGAACAAAGCCCTCGACACTCGTCAACAAATGGAAAGGCTATTTGCTCACTGCTCGGTGTGATATTGATGAGCGTGCTCGGTGTATCCACTGCTTTCATTGCTCAACGATACTACTCTTATACGATACACACTGCTACAACAACTCTTTGTTGAAGAAGTACCACCGATTGACTCAACACAACAGATTGAACAAACCGCTTCCAACAATGATGAACCTTTGAAGATGTTCTTAATGAAGTACCCCGCTGCAGATTTTGATCCAATCGTTCTTTAACCCGTTGCTAATGAGGCTGCTTGCACCGGATGTCGCGGAATCTTCAACAAGCCATTTGAATCCTCAAAATCGCACAATGTATACCAACATCAACCTCTACACATCGATGGACAAAAGACCATCCTCACGGAAAATATTATTGGCAACCCGAATCAACGATCGTTACGAGACAACGTCTTCACACGGATGGTGAACATTGCATTTATGCACTCACCATGCCTTGATCCCGAGCCTAAAAACATTAAAGACGCAATGAAAAATACAACCGGATTGAATCCATGCAAGAAGAACTCAACCAATTCAAACATCTTGAAGTATGGGAACTGGTTGAAAGACCAACAGGGTCTCGTCATTGGTCTCAAATGGTTGGAAGAACAAATTGGATCTTTGAAGGGAGCGTAATGAAACAAGTCCCGTCGGTGGCTAAGGGTTATCGACGGGAGGAGGTATTGACTTTGAAGAATCATTTGCTCCGGTTGTTCGTCTTGAGGTTTGTGGATATTTCTTGCGTTCATGGCTCATATGAATATGACGGTCTTTCGGATGGATGTCAAGCTGCGTTTCTCAATGGACAACTTAAAGAAACGGTTTATGTCGACCAACCGAAGGATTAGTTGATCCAGAGTTCCGAACCATGTCTACAAACCTGAACAAAGCTCAGTATGGTCTCAAACAAGCTCCTCGGGCATGGTGCGATAAGCTATCATCTTTCCTCATTGCCATAATTTCACCAAAGGTTCGGTCGACCCTACTCTTTTCATACAATATCACAGGCACATATCTTAATTGTTCAAATTTACGTGGATGACATCGTCTACACATAAAAAGTACTCAATCGCTTTTGCAAAACTAATGAAGAAAAATTTTGAAATGTCCATGATGGGTGAACTTACGTTCTTTCTAGGACTACAAGTTCATCAATCACCCGATAGTATTTTCTTGAGTCGATCAAATATGCCCTTGAATTGTTAAACAAATTTGGAATGAAAACTGTGACACTTATGCCACACCAATGACTCATACCAAGCTAGACGGTTTTACATGGGAAATTAGTCGACCCGACAAAATACCGAGTATTATTGGGTCTCTCATGTATCTAACGACTAGCGGGCTGACATTGTCTTTGCCGTTTATCTACGCTCCGTTATCGGTCAAGACCAATGAAACCCACCTCTGCGAGGCTAAAAGAATCCTCAGATACATCAAGGAACCATTAACTTGGGGATCTGGTATCCGAAGGATTACGGTTTTGAACTAATCGCTTTTTCGGATCTTTGATCATGCAAGATGTTTAGATTCACGGAAAAGTACTTGAGAGCACTACAATTTCTTGGTGACAAAGCGGTGTCACGGCAATCAAAGAAGCGGGATTGTGCGTCATTGTCATCAACAGAAGCGAGAATATGTAGCCATGTCGGCGTGTTGTGCTCAAGTCATTTGGATGAAACACAACTCAAAGACTATGGTTACGTATTTGACAATTCCGATGTCTTTGCGACAATCAGTGCTATTGCGATCTCGTGCAACTCGATTCGACATTCAAATCAAAGCACATCGATCTTCGCTATCATTTAATCAAGGACCACGTGGAGCAGTGCAGTTGAATTATACTTAGTGAGTACGAGAATACCAATTGGCGGATCTACTCACCAAAGCCTTGCCTCCCGCTAGGTTTAATGAGTTGGTCCACCGGATTGGTATCGGTGTTGACTCAAGAGAATTGGATGACCTCTTAAAATGATCTTAAAACCGATCCGAGACACCAACATCTCTTTTGTAAATATTTTTCGAAACAAAATACAAAAATATAAAACTGATAAAACAACAAAAATATTCTTCTATCTATTTTTCTTTCAACATGGCAAGTACATCTCTTCCGTCAACACTAAAATCTTTCAAAAATCGATATTTTTCGATCAAGTGTTGAGGGAGAAAATAAATATAGCTGTTTCAAAATAAGCTGTACTTGCATGTTACCTAATCCCGGTTGTTTCTTTAATAATGGTGGTCACATTTCTGGTTCACTGACACTCCTCAGACTAAAAATTATAACCTTTCATTATTTCTTAAGTCGAGGAGGAGTGTCGTCAAGTTTCTTTATTAAAATCTTTCATTTTGGTAACCAAAATGGAAGTTAAAAGACTTTGAATGAAAATGACAAAGGTGGAGAGACTAAAACTGTCAAAAGCTTAAAGTATTTTCTAATATACTCTCCACCTAACTTTCACTTCACATTTATTACACACAACTAACTAATCCTACGCCTAAAATTGAACCGCTAATCAAGTTTCGATCATCAATCTATAAGTGTTTACGTGTTTATAACAAGTTTTTTAAACAATGGTTTTGAATTTTCATAAATCCAACGGTTAAATCTTGAGATATTGTGATTTTGTGGTCTCGCGTAAGTGTAAGAACACATAATCGTGTTGAGTGTTTTTGGTTAAAATGGTTTGGTCAAAGCGTGTATTTAATCAATATGAGTCCATTTTATCATCAATACTAGCTGAAATCTGAATTGAATGTTTCTTGAAATTAGGGTTTATCGTCGGTTTGGGTGTTTTCAAATGAGAGTGTTTACGGTTAAAAGATTGTTGTATGAAGTTGTTTTGATGATGAATTGAACTTATCCATAGCTAGAACTTGCCCGAAACACCAAATATGACAAAATTAGAAATTAGGGTTTAATGTTCTTGAGATTTGGGTACTTTTGATTCATTTGAATTTGTTGTTAAAACTTGGTCATTACACTCATAACATCTTAAACTTACGAGGAAAAAGTTTGGTGCAATTTCCATGGCTAGATTTCTTCTGGCGTAATTTTTGAAACTAGGGTTTAAGTTCTCGCATAAGGTTTTCTCTGGCATACCTTTGTTTGATTAGTATTCATGCCATGATGTGTTAAAGAATGAATATATGTGCTAAAATTGATGCTATGATGATTTTATTTCAGGTTTGCTACACGTAAAAATCAGAATCAAGGTTGTTAGACATCTACGCATAAGCTACAATTCCTACGCCTAAGCCTTGATTAAACCTTCATTATGAATTGTTACGCGTGCAAACTTGTAAATAAATAAATCATAACGTCACGAAACCAATAATGTCACTAATAAGCTTAATCATTTAATATGTTATGAAAAATAAGTGATAACATAAACTTTATAACTTAAAGTTAACTAACTCACAAAACTTATCACGACTTCATTAGACTATTGGACAAACAAGTGATTTTGGACTCGTAACAATCATTGACACACCACATTCTATAATTAGACAATAAAACCATCTGTTGACTAACATAATATCTTTCGATATGTTGGTTCTTTTAGCTAAATGTATTTCGAGATCTTGACATGGGCGCTCGAGATGAATGTGGATGCACCAAATGTTCTCACCATTCTTGATATCTTCCCGAATGGTTATCCGATGAAGATTGTAAAGAATAATCTTCGTGTTGACTTTGAAACTCTCACCGCCGAGTCTTCTTGCTTGATTCTTTGTGGATATTCGAAGAACCATCCATATCGAACATGCTCTCCCACTGCTCTTGTTCCTAAGATATACATTCACGAGTTTTGGACTACAATGCAAAAGATCAAAGGGCGAGAATCTTGTGATGGTGGCTCAATCACAAGCAACTCACCATCACTCCTGCAGATTTAAGGGTTGTCCTCCTCATTCACGACATCATACCAATGAATACTGCTACACCTCTTCAAGAAAATGTTACGCAATTTTGATTGATATTGGGTATGATGAAGCTTGAGGAGTTATCACTAAGCATTCACGTGGATCTTAAAACATTCCTCGACCTTGGAGAACCCTTTATATCATCATCACAAAATGCATTTACGGTCGTGACGGTGGCTATGAGCATCCCAAGCTCATGGAGCTGCAGATCTTTTGGGCTCGATCAACATGAAGCACATCAAGTTGAAGCTACGATATGGGATGACATGATGACATTCCTCAAAAAACTTGGCTCAAAGATTCCTTATATCGGATACACAAAGCTGCCGATCCAAAGAGCACTTGGATACAACCACGATATCCTCAAAAGTATCAATGACCCCGATAATCTCGACATGTTATGCGAACCCACTCTAACAGTTAGATTTAAGGAGTCAACAACTAAGAAAAAGGTCTTTGTGTTGCGGATCTCCTCCTCTCGGATGAACTCAACGACTCTATTCTTATAAAAGATATTTGGTTCTTTGTGAAAGAGAACAAAGTTGGTTTCTCGATGAAAAATCTTCGGTACACCTACAGGAGAACCAAAAGAGGAGTGCGGGAGTCTTGCAAGCACCGAGAGTCGAGGAAGTTCCCAGCGAGAATCCTCCACGTAAAGGAATGTTCCTTCTAAGAAAATTCCCATTCGAACCTAAGCACGAATCGCCAAGAAAGCTAGTGGATTAAAGCTCGAAGGTGCAGAATCGAGAAGAAGAGATCTTCTACTCGAAACTGCAATCGATACTAATCCTTGACCTCAAACCTCCCGGTCCTATAGTGAGCAGGGGCAAAGGAAGACTCAGGTTATTGAGCACGAAGATGAAAGCACAGATGAAGAGCAACTGGATACAACATACAGGAAGAAGTTCAAAATCATTAGGCTCCAACACGTTGCGAAGGAATTTGCTAAGGATCAAATGGGTGGCCCCGGAGGGTCAAGTGGTGGAGTTCTACCTACACCAAATCCTGATGCGGTTAATCAACCCGATAAGGGATCTGGTGCCACCACTTTGGAGCAACAAAAAAGCGTGGAAGATACTATTGAGTATGACATTGAAGAACCGAGCGAAAAGTCCGAGAAGATAAAGATGTTGATTATGATATGTTTCTTACGGATAGTCCTACACACTCAAAGAAGGAAACTTGAACCACAAAAGGACCGGAGTCTCCTCACATCTCATCATCATCAGTTCATCTTCTCACTCTCACCACCACCATCAAAAGGACAACGGATCCACATCCGGATCGGTGAAGAAGCCAACGCCTCTTGGATTTCTCAAGCTAAAACTCGAATCGTTAAAGGCATCAAGCAGTCGAAAAGAAAGACATGCTCTACGGAAAATGAATTTTTTCATTGATCGGATCTGATATCTTCATGATGAGAACGACAAGATGCAAGGTGAAAGGGAATATGTCCGAGTTCATGAATCGTGATCTTCAAGGGAAATGAGCGAAATGATCAAAGGTTACACTCATAAGTACCTTCTTGACATCGTTCTGGAATTACAAAGGAGTCATTCACCAAACAATCGTATCCGAGATCTCTTACACTGCCAAACAGGACTATGAAATCAACTCCAATGCATGTGAACATCAATCCGTTGATCCCATAATCTTCTCGAGATCTTGAATTGGTTAACCGGTGGTAGCTCAAATTTCGAAGCGATCGCAACATTTGCCTCCTACGAAGGTAAATTGTTTGAAGCATTCTTTGGAATACCAACTAAAATCGGCATGCGAGAGAAGAAGTGAAAGGCCTAGCGTCCATGCGACGATGAAGATAAGGATCGGGATAAGATTGACGAGCCTAAGCGCCGAAAAAGTCATGGTGAATCATCTTCTATGCAACCTCCACCCCAACGGACTCATTCAACAAAGGTCTCCTCCTTGTTCTTCTTGAAAACCTCGAGTTCTTACGGTTCCCACCCACTCGAGCCGGTGATCACTTTGAGTATACGGGTGGTGACGATGAGGAATTCCATGAGCCCCAACAACCACCACCTCTCGACAAAGTTAAAAACCGAATCCTCATTGTTAATACAAATAAGCCGTAAAAACATTTATTTATATTTTACGATCTTTTAATGTTTTGTCGATAACAAACGTAAAATCACATTAACGAAACAAATAAAATACGTAAATGGTTTGAACTAATAGTTTCTAACATATTCACATTTTCACATAAAACACTAAAACAAGTATAAGTGATTTTATGATTTAGTAATACATATGTACAACAACTAATGTTTACATATTTGGGTAAAATATACACATAACTAGTATGTAGTATATTGGGTATTATCAATGGGTAGAAACTTAAGTGTCACAACCCATTGGGCAAATACATTGAATGTAGTTGGGTACAACCCAAAGCCCATAACCCATGGATCTTGACCCATAACCCATTGCATGACATCATGCTTATATCATACATGGACAATATCCATAAACCCATGGATCAACCCATACCCAGTGACTAAGTACATTGCACTCAAAGATACATTGTATCTAGCCAAAGATCCATGGTTCAACCCATGACCCATGACCCATAACCAAAATACCCATGGGTAAGAGGGCGTTCTCACGGATCCCAGCTTTGTGCTAGCCGATCCCAGTGGAAGGATCCGTGGGATCCGGGAAGCAGATGGGATTTTTCTCTATAAATAGTGAGCCATTTCTTCATTATTTCTCACCCCTTTCTAACACACTTTCTCCCATGAGTTAAATCTCACTAACCTTAGATCCAAGAGATCTATGTTTGTAGTTTTGTTTTTGTGTGATCTTTTAGGTTCCTCTTAAAGGCAAGATCACCACCTTTGAAGTCGAGCAAACTCAAGTCCATGAGCTGCCAAGCTTCCTCATCATCAAGGCTACTGAAGGCTTCTTGTTGATGATTCCTTTCTTTCTTCAAAGAAGTGTAGTGTTGAAGACATTAGTGAAAGATGTCTCAAGTATCAAGACGAAGATATTAGTGAAGGATATCTATCGTCTATAGCATAAGCACTTGTGGTAGGTGCTTAGAAGTCAAGACAAGAAGCATTAGTGAAAGGTGCTTAGAAGTCAAGACTTGAAGCATTAGTGAAAGGTGCTTAGAAGTGAAGACACAAGACATTAGTGAAAGGTGCCTTGTAGATCTAGTCAAAGGCATTAGTGAAAGGTGCCATAGATGTACATTCGATATGGTGTGTTTCGATGTACTAGATAGACTACCATTAGATCCAAGGACATTGATGTCCTTGATGATGTTGTAAAGGAGTAGATCTCCTTTGGGATTAGTCGTTGGTGTAGTGTAGTAGTAGTTCCTCCATTGCAATGGAACTAGGTGCTTAGCCTAGTACCTAATAAAGGGTAGGCGACGTTGTGAAGGTGTAGTTCACCTTGGTATGAAAGAACTGGGTACTTAGCCTAGTACCTTATAAAGGGTAGGCGGCGTTGTGATAGGATTAGTTCTCTAAGGTGTGAAAGAACTCGGTGGTTAGCCTAGCACCGTATAAAGGGTAGGCGACGTTGTGTTAGGTGTGGTTCGCCTTGGTGTGAAAGAACTCGGTATTTAGCTTTGTCTGGGAAAAAGGTTAAGCGGCGTTGTGAAGGCTTCTCCGCCATAAGGAGATTGGTGTAGTGTTTACGAACTCTCGAGTAGGTGACTCGGGGTAGAGTAGGGCAAGGAAGGTGTCCTTGTGGCGGACCACTATAAATACTCGCGTTGTGGTTTTGTGCTTCTTACTCTTATCTTTTCATTACATATCTTAATATGCTTGTTTATCAACATCCAACACACACAACCAAATAGATTGACATAAGTCGATCTAAATAGTTTAAAAGGAAGTTTTAATTGGTAAAACTATTCAACCCCCTTCTAGTTTTCCACAATTGGCATCGAGCTTCGTTACCAAGTTTCTTGAAGTATATTGTACTTTAAAACTTGATACGATCCATGGTTAATTGAAAACTACAAAGAAGGTTTTTTTCATAAAACAAACACCATGTCTTTTAAAACTATATGTTTGGATGTTGATTTGATAAACAACATTTTCTTATTTATTTATTTTTCACTTAATTGCACTAATCTTCTTTGTCATGTTGATTAGTCAAAGCTCATACCCACCAAGCTTTAGGAGTCGCTTGGTAACAAGAATACCTTCCTTAAGAAGGTATCTTAAGCATAAAGGAGGGGAATAGTCTAAGTGACATTTCTTTGTGTCATTTGTAAAGACATTCCTAAGTGCGCTAGAGGTATGATTCTCCTTTTACTTTGCTTGATAATTAAGTATACCTATTTAGGTATTTATATGATTATCTTTTGTGCAAATTACATGTTTTACATGAAGCTTCATTAGGAAGCCTTTTTCTTACATACGTGTCTTATCTCTCATCTAAAGTTGTGGTATATAAAACTTATGTTTTTCTTTTAACCCAACAATAAAACAAAAACACAAATTTCAAAAATTCCTCCTTCCCTATAAAAACTCCCACCGTCGACCTATCCATCAAATCCTCACTTTTTTCAAATCTTCCAATTTCAAAAATTTCCTCTCACTCAAAAACTTCATCTTCCTCCTCATCCCATCTCAACCGAAACCAAGAAGATCCGTCATCAACATGGTTTACATCGCACTCGTGCTCATCGTCCTAACACTCATCGCACTTGTGTTCCCTATGATGAAGTTCACATATGGAGACATTTACTTTGTGTTGTTAATCTACATTGGGATCATATACCCAATCCTTTGTATCATCCTTAGTATTGAAATGCAATATTATTAATGATCTAGTTTATCTAGGTTATGATTATCATAATGTGTTTATCACTTCTTTTGATTTATATGTTTTATATTTTTTCGTGATACATTAGAAGTCATGTATGCATGCTAAAAGAAAATGTAGGATAAAACATATTTAGTGGTATAAAAAGCGTAAAACCTTTGTTTTATCAAATATGTTTACGCTACTACGGATCCACGGATCCGGAAGATATACTGGCGGATCCCTTTTGTAAAGGAACCGTGGGATCCGTATTACTGGAAAACAGTTTTCATGCAAGACTTAAAATCCACTAGAAAGTCAAAACATTGAGTAAGTTAAAGTGTTAAATACCATTGTTAATAAAATCTAGTAAAAACATTAGATTATCATAGGTTGATCATAAACATCACCTCCTTTTAACCCATCACTTCTATAGGTTCAACTATGACGCATGAATACGAGTTTGATTTTTCACTCACTAGCGTCTATACTCCTAACATCTCTCTTGAACCCAACACACCTGGCAATCATGTCCGTGGGTTCAACAATCTCGAAACCCGTCACTTCCATGAAGGACGTGTGTGACACCTCTCTACAATTCGAAGAAGGTATCAATACCTCCTTCCGAGCAATAGGACTAGAATGTCTTCTTGAAATCAACGAGAAGATATGTCCAAGGTTCATAATGGAATTCTTCCGTCAAGTTGAACTCGTTAAGTAACGAGGATCGCTCTCTATCTCTTTGGTTTTATATCAAAACCCAAAGTTTACTCTAACCCTTGGGCATTTTGCTCACATCCTCCGGATTCCAAATCATGGACAATGTGCCTTCACCGAAGATTGGTCTCTTGATTCTCTCTTCAACTTTCGTGAAGAAAATAGCCCATATTGTTCACACATACCCTCTCCGAAAGATTTAAATCGCATAATATACAAACCTCGACCATATTACTCCGATCCAAACATTATCTTCACACGGGACATCCGAGAAGAGTACAAGCCTTTTGCACTCATCCTCGTGAAAATTTTTGGAGTCTTAGGAAATCGAAATTCTTCCGCTTGTTGTGCTCACATGTTGTCTTGTTTGCTAACACAACAACCATACAATCTCGCCTACTTCTTCGCATGGCAAATTGCAAATCTTCAAGGCTCCAAGAATAAACTCATCCCTTATGGAATGTTCTTGACACGCCTCTATCATAATGTTATGCACTTCCATCCTCAATTTCAAAGTCCGTTGTGCGTGCTTGTGAACAAGATGATGGAACCGCTAAACATATCTCTCATGAAAACTTTCTTCATTCTTGATTCCACCAACACCCATCAATCACATAATGATCCTCTAGCGAGAACACTCAAGGAACCTAGTAGTAGTCAAATAGGATCAATTCTACTCTACTCGTGCTTTATCAATGTAATCCTATTTCCTTCATGAAATAAAACATCTTACATTTGATATCTTAGTTTTAGAACTCCTTTAACTAATCTTGGAATATAATGCATTGTCAAGATCATTGCATACCTTTAGTAAAGGTTACGCCTAGCGAGATGGACGGATCCCAAATGTTGTACTAGGCGGATCCCTATATTTAGGAACCGTGGGATCCAAGAAACCAAAAATGCAATTGCAAGCATTATATTTCAAACATATCCTTAGAACACCTCACACTAAGCTAAACATAGTGTCTTAAGGCAGATTAAGTCATTATCAAGATAGGTTGATCTTTCCAACTCATTCCAACTCACATAGATCACACTCTAAGATGTTCATAGATCTATCATTTTGTTTTAATCCATCACTCTTCCGCTCTCAAAACTCACACTTCATTTTTTTTACTTGATCCCTCACATCTAGTCTTAGAAATCCTTCGATTATGGCTAAGATTGATCATAAATCATCCTCACCACAAAATTGATCAAAGTTGATCAAATCCTAGTTTTTCCATCTCAAAACCTTTAGGATATTTTCCAAAACACAATCCTAAGTCACAACCTGATCTCTAGGATCATTTAGCTTCAATTGATACTCTCATCTTTAGTGTCATCCTTGCTCATTCATTGGTACTCATGAAAGTTCCAAATCATTCCATAAAAGACAATCATTAGCTACATCACTCACCACCTTTAAGTACTTAAGCACCCCTTCATTTAAGACACTTAGGAAGACTAAAACACTCAAGATGTTATAGGTCTTAGATTTTAGAAACATCATTTCCACTCTTTCATAGTCTAGCGATAGCGGATCCTAGGATTAGCCTTGACGGATCCCTACGAGGAGGGAACCGTGGGATCCGGATGACGATATAGGTCAAATCTTGCTAAAACAATCATTTCAACTCATCTTCCTAACTCAAACACTCCATCTCATCTTAAATGAGTTCCTAGATCAGTGCAACCTCACGAGTTGACTCTTGTGCATATTAATCATCACATTCAATGAATCCTAGTGGCTTAAGGCTTAAATGCACTTGCCAATTCTCTTGGTTTATAAACCACTTTGTTAGGACCTCCATAGTCATCACTCTCACTCTAACTTTCAGCTCTTGAAATCATCTCATCATGAGGAAAACCCCAAGTAGTAACTTATCCACCAAAGAACCACCCATGAAAAAGGCTCGTGTTATACACGAAATCTCCTCAACCGAATCATCTCTCGTCAAACCAACAAATGATAGAATCCTTCATCATCCAATCAAACCAATTCCCAAAAGGATAGTACCCACAAAACTACCAATGCCTAACACCACCATACCTCCTAGGCCAAGCAATATCATCTCCACTAAACCATCACCATTGGTTCCTAGAGCTATTTCATTTACATCCCCACTATCATCACCACACCTCTACAATTTAGAGGACTTGCCTCCTAGGCCGTCTCATCCGCTTCCACGACAACATTCTCCTCATTAGGAGGAATAATGGTTCAAAATCAAGGTGTTGAGTCAACACTTGCTCCGCTTCCTTTTCGCCATCTCCATCATATAATCCTATTTGGATTATGAGAATCATCAAAGTCAAACACCGACCATATGGAAGTTGACACTTCTTTACCACCACCATCATTCTTGGTCGAGGCATTCTCAAATGCACCTCCACCAATCCCTCCATCGTTTGAAGCTCATGAAGCCGCTTCACTTGATCCTTCGCATCAAGCCATTTCATTTCCTCCACCACCACTACCTAGCCATGACAAAGATTGCTATCATTGTCAACATGTTGAAAGTTTGATACATGAAGTACGAGAAGATCAACGTTTCATGTTCTATCATCTCCTCGAGCGTTTCGACGAGATCAAACCTAAACAAAACTTGAGCTAGAAGATTTTAGTGGTGTCCTAGCATCAAGCGTTAGCTAGTCTAGAAATTCCTAGTCATGTATTGTCTATTTTCTTATTTTTAGAGTCATGTATATCATAACTCTTGTTTTATTAAATGGAATTACATGCTACTTGTTATTTTTCGAGCATATGTATTCATATCTCATTTATGTGATAACATTACTTGTTATATCACCTTTGCTGATTTTAGTCATCAGCCAGACGGATCCCTCAGAATTACCTAGACGGATCCCTACTAAGAGGGAACCGTGGGATCCGTGAAATAGGAAACGTTTCTCCCACTAACTTGAACCACATTTGCAGGAAATTGTAAATTATACTTGTTTTCTAACCCTTGTTTTGCAGTTATTCAATTAACACATGAAGAATTTGACACCCTAAAGCTTGGGGGAGCTTGGTGTCAAAATAATACGTTGCAAAATTACTTGCAACCTTTGATTTATATTTCATGACTTCCCGTTTCAAATATTGCAATCATCTAGGGGGAGCACACCCGTCACATAGACATAATCTTTTCCAAAAGTTAGTTGCAAATGAACTAGATTAGAATTAGTTTCTTGACGCCCTTACTTAGGGATGGACTCGTCAAGTGGGAGTAACGACGAGATCCTTTCCCGTTAACTTGCTCTCTATTTCTTTTTACTTTTATTTCTTTCACATGTTTTTCTTAAAACGATGTGTTGCTTTTCTTCAAACACTTTTGTTTCGACAAAAGGGGAGAAAAAGTAAAACTACAAATTCAAACGTTTACGAATTTTAGCTTTTCCTTAAAATAATTTTATGTTTTGTCATCAACAAAAAGGGAGAGATTGTTAATAAAAATAAGCCGTAAAAATGTGTATTTATATTTTACGATCTTCTAATGTTTTGTCGATAACAAAAATAAAATCACATTAACGAAACAAATAAAATACGTAAATGGTTTGAACTAATAGTTTCTAACATATTCACATTTTCACATAAAACACAAAAACAAGTATAAGTGATTTTATGATTTAGTAATACATATGTACAACAACTAATGTTTACATATTTGGGTAAAATATACACATAACTAGTATGTAGTATATTGGGTATTATAAATGGGTAGAAACTTAAATATCACAACCCATTGGGCAAATACATTGAATGTAGTTGGGTACAACCCAAAGCCCATAACCTATGGATCTTGACCCATAACCCATTGCATGACATCATGCTTATATCATACATGGACAATATCCATAAACCCATGGATCAACCCATACCCAGTGACTAAGTGCATTGCACTCAAAGATACATTGTATCTAGCCAAAGATCCATGGTTCAACCCCCATGACCCATAACCAAAATACCCATGGGCAAGAGGAGCGTTCCACGGATCCACGGCTTTGTGCTAGCGGATCCCAGTGGAAGGATCCGTGGGATCCGGGAAACAGTGGGATTTTTCTTCTATAAATAGTGAGCCATTTCTTCATTATTTCTCACCCCTTTCTAACACACTTTCTACCCTGAGTTAAATCTCACTAACCTTAGATCCAAGAGATCTATGTTTGTAGTTTTGTTTTTGTGTGATCTTTTAGGTTCCTCTTAAAGGTAAGATCACCACCTTTGAAGTCGAGCAAACTCAAGTCCATGAGTTGCCAAGCTTCCTCATCATCAAGGCTACTGAAGTCTTCTTGTTGATGATTCCTTTCTTTCTTCAAAGAAGTGTAGTGTTGAAGACATTAGTGAAAGATGTCTCAAGTATCAAGACGAAGATATTAGTGAAGGATATCTATCGTCTATAGCATAAGAACTTGTGGTAGGTGCTTAGAAGTCAAGACAAGAAGCATTAGTGAAAGGTGCTTAGAAGTCAAGACTTGAAGCATTAGTGAAAGGTGCTTAGAAGTGAAGACACAAGACATTAGTGAAAGGTGTCTTGTAGATCTAGTTAAAGGCATTAGTGAAAGGTGCCATAGATGTACATTCGATATGGTGTGTTTCGATGTACTAGATAGACTAGCATTAGATCCAAGGACATTGATGTCCTTGATGATGTTGTAAAGGAGTAGATCTCCTTTGGGATTAGTCGTTGGTGTAGTGTGGCGATAGTTCCTCCATTGCAATGGAACTAGGTGCTTAGCCTAGTACCTAATAAAGGGTAGGCGGCGTTGTGAAGGTGTAGTTCACCTTGGTGTGAAAGAACTAGGTACTTAGGCTAGTACCTTATAAAGGGTAGGCTGACGTTGTGATAGGATTAGTTCTCTAAGGTGTGAAAGAACTCGGTGGTTAGCCTAACACCGTATAAAGGTAGGCGACGTTGTGTTAGGTGTGGTTCACCTTGGTGTGAAAGAACTCGGTATTTAGCTTTGTCGGGAAAAAGTTTAGCGGCGTTGTTAAGGCTTCTCCGCCATAAGGAGATAGGTGTAGTGTTTACGAACACTCGAGTAGGTGACTCGGGGGTGGAGTAGGGCAGGAAGGTGTCCTTGTGGTAGAACCACTATAAATACTCGCGTTGTGGTTTTGTGCTTCTTACTCTTATCTTTTCATTACATATCTTAATATGCTTGTTTATCAACATCCAACACACACAACCAAATAGATTGACATAAGTCGATCTAAATAGTTTAAAAGGAAGTTTTAATTGGTAAAACTATTCAACCCCTTCTAGTTTTCCACACTCATCCAAGCCTAAGAAAAGAAGAAGAAGGCGCCTAAATTTGGCGATCGTATCATGGCTAGATGAAGATGACAACGATGAATCATGACGGTTTTCTACACTTGTTAATTCTACTCCTACCCACACGAAGGTCAAGATCTGGAAGGCGGTAGTACATTGGAGCATGCAAAGATCTATGCAAGAAAAATTCCGTGTAAA
Source organism: Chrysanthemum lavandulifolium (assembly GCA_022545495.1). Taxonomy (NCBI): domain Eukaryota; kingdom Viridiplantae; phylum Streptophyta; class Magnoliopsida; order Asterales; family Asteraceae; genus Chrysanthemum; species Chrysanthemum lavandulifolium. The sequence continues at coordinate 253,050,611 of CM040243.1, read as the reverse complement.
GAAGATGACAAAATCGAGTTGAAACGAATCAAGAATGAAGCTTTTCAAGCGCTAAAAACACATTTCGAGAAAGTGCCATCGAGGTTGAGTATCACCTTGAAAACATTGCTCGAGCCATGTCCAATAACATTGATTGGCTCAACCACAAGCAAACATCGACTTTATTAGAAGAGATAACCCTCCATACTACACGATTGGTCTAAACCTCTACCTATGATTGTGCCAAACTGGATCGACCTAAGATTCCATTTCGCTACTTCTTCAACAACGACTTGGAATTTCTTCTACAGGACGTGACGGTTCAAAAATCACATACATCTCGACACTTCCGTTCCGCTGACCATATACTCTAAGCGCATAGCCATTGAAGAAAAGGCTACCCACATGTTTTCCAACGGTGTGGAATTGTATGACCGAGATGCAATGTATGGGATTCACCATTGGCGGAACGCAGCAAGCGAATCTACTACGGTGCCAGGTTCAAAAATCTCAACATGAAGTGTCCGATTACTAAAGGAATCATTGATGTTAAGCATGTTGGTCTTTCGTCTAAATGGGACTACACTTTCCTCAAGAAAATTGTGGTCAAAGACAAGGCGAAAGAGACTATGAATGCGTGAAGCGGACTTTTAGAACTTGTCTCTCAGCGACATTGAAGATCATACCTTGCCAAAGTGCGAGGGGCATGAGATAATTCTCGTTGAAGTTCAACGCGAATACATCAAGTCCTTGCTCATATTCATCGAAGCATAGTCATACGAGGAGCGTGTAGAAGATCTACAACTAGGCGTTGAGTCGTGTCGGACCGTGTCAACTTCACCAAACCTCAACTTGAACTTCCCGACATTAACCAGCTTCCACAATATATGCTTTTAGCCTTAATTGTTTATATTAGAAGTGATGGTCATTCACACTTAGGAACTTTGTAACGAGTGTTAGATATCGTGATAGAATAGTCAACGGGCTCATGGACTGGGCTAAGCTAATTGGTTAGAAGTTAAGTTAAACTATCCTTATATCAATCCATGTCCAACCCAAGCCCAACCGAGCCCATGCCAAGCCTATTAGGGCGTCTACTACTTGTACTATATAAACCCCTCAAATTCTCATTTGAGGGGTGTGCTTGAGTGTATGTGTGTGTGTGTTTTCTTTGGAGCAATATAACATCTCTTGTTTTCATCTCTCTACACATTCATACGCATAACTTATATCATCATCAAGTCACCATCTTTCCTTTCTTTATTTCATCTTCTTATACGCATAAGTGTTTGTGGTTTAACGTGTTCATCTTGTGTTCTACGTGTTGGGTTTGTGATAAGGTTGATAGATTTAAGGTCCTACAATTGGTATCAATTGCCTAACAATGGTTTAGGAGTGTTTGGTTGAAGTTATTTTGTGTAGTGGTTACGCGTAGACTCGTTCTCAAACTTATCTTCCTTAAAGCTTTACTTTTGCACTAAAATCTTCAAGATTCTTATGGTTTAAGGTTTTATAGTATTAAAGAGTCTAGTTTTGGAAAAAGTTCGAAGCTTTAGGTGTTTTTCATTAGTTTTAAACTTCGTGTGTATTGGGTTGTACGTTTCTACGCATAAGCTATCTAGGCACTTTGGGTGAAGAAGGTCAAAACTTTTGTGTTATTTGAGTGTTTTTCAGGCTGTTTGTGAAAGAGAAAGTGTTTGAATCGCTGGGAATTTTTTTACGTGTAAAGGTCAAAAAGTCAAAACCCTAGTTTTCTACGCATAACTTTTTGGTGAAGAATCTTCGTGCAACAACGGTTACTCAGTGCTTCCCTCACTTGGATAAGTTTGTGGAACACTTCGACTTGTGGATATCTTTTACGCTGTGACAGTGTAAAGGATTTTTGGTTTTTAACCTAGATTTACGCATAAGCTAAATCTTACGCGTATAATTTCTTACGCATAAGCATTTTCTTACGCCTAAGCTTGTCTTACGCATAAGTAAATCCTCGATAAAGGATTCAACATTTAAGTTTTTAGCCTCACGCATAACTCTAAAGGTTACGCGTAAGTTGGGTTTTACGACGGGATCCTCGACTAAGCTTTTTACGCATAAGAATCCTACGCATAAGCAATCCTACGCATAAGCACTTACTTCTACGCCTAAGAACATTTTTACGAGTAAGATTTTGAGCGAAACTTCAAACGGCTATAACTTTTGAACCGTAACTCCGTTTTCAGCGATCTACCCATTGAAACGACCGTGAGAACGAGGAGAATAGACCGCCGAATGAACTAGTCAACCTTCAAGTCCTAAAAACGCTCCGAAGAGAAGTTATTGAGGTTTTTAAGTTTTTAGACCAAATTTTCACTACAACAACCGAGCTTAATCTTCATCCAACACAACTCCTTTATCGTTGAATCGATCCTACATCAACTTTATCATATCATACCTTCATCAATGGCAACTCAACAAAACATTCATGCACCGGTGCGAAAACCGTCCTCCTATGTTGGAAAAAGGTGGTTATCTTCAATGGACAAGTCGTATGCTTCGTTACATCAAGAAAAACCTAATGGGAAATTGATGATCAAATCCATTCAGGATGGACCCTTCATACCTCGACAAGGCCAAGACCACGGAAATCTTGATGCAACACCTCCGTCCCACCATTTTTTCATCTTCAAAACAATCGGAATACTCGAAGAGGATCGAAACAAGTCGAAGCGAGATGACATGGAAATTCATATTGTCCAATTGGGTTTACCAAGAGACATCTTGGCTCTTTGTGAGCAGGTTGTGAAACTTCTTCGATATGTAGGAACGTGTTAGACGACTTTTTCATGGAACATAAATTGGTCAACAAGATCGTAGAACAAGTTGCTAGCGCTTGGGAGAAGTTTACATCTACTCGAGGAGAATCCATTGAATCCTACTATGGAAGGTTACGCACTTTAATGAATGAGTCGATCGAAACAAGTTGACACTAAGAACTATCGTGAGCAACATCAAGTTCTGAACAATCTACCGTAAGAATGGGGATGATATGTCACTATTGTCAACCAAACAAAATACTTACATCAAGTGAACTTTGATCAACTCAACGATTTTACGAAACAAAACCAAAATGAAGTGAATGAAGTCGAGGCAAGAAATATTAGCAAAGAATCATGATCCATTGGCACTCATTGCAAAGACTCAAACTCCGGTGAATACACCACAACAAGCTTCATCATCTTCCACTAACAACAACTTGCAGAATACATCCCTCCACAACAAAACTATCCACCTAAACAACAACATTACCAGAACAAGGAATCACCGATCTTGAAATGGAACCGAAGAAGCTTTGTCACAAGCATTTGCATTCTTGGGTAAAGCATTCAGTCGCTATTCCACACCAACTAACAACAACCAAAGTTTCATCAAACACTCGCAATGTGCAAATTGCACAACCGGTGTGAACATGGATAATCAAGGACGGATGGTTGGAGTTATTGGGAATAAGCGAGGATATGCTCTTGGATTTCGCATGGGTAATCAGGGTTCCTAATCGGGTAATCGGATGGGTCGAATGTTGGGAATAGAGCGTTGGGTAATCGAAATGGGAATGTTGCAGCTCAATCGTTGAGAATTATGGAAATGTGAATCGAGTAATCAAAGTTAAGTGTTATAACGTCGAGGATTGGGTCACATGGCAAGGAATTGTCCTACCAAGCCGAACAAGAAGGCTGCGACTATCTTCGTAAAGCTATCTTGTTAGCACGAAGAGAGAAGCAAGATTACAATTGAGTCTTTGAGGAAAATGACTTTTCTCTATTATGGATGATTTAGAAGACCTCGAGGAACTCAATCGAACCGCATCTTCATGGCAAATCTTGAGGAGACTAAGTGCGACATCGACTTTGACGCACCTCCATCCCTGACGCCAACGCAGATCCGAGGTACCAATCAGCGATCCATGATATAACAATGTCATATTTGATGTGTTTACTCATGACGAAAGATTCGTGACATCGGCACCTACTTATGATACATACCGGACAATCCGAGTTGTAGCAATACTAACTCGAGAATCCGGATGTGGATCCTAGTGGAGACCGTGTGGCACAAAATATCGAGGCCGATGAGGAAACACGTGCTAATTTTGAATCATTAATCAATAAGCGTGGCATTGAAATTGAGAAAGTTAGAGCGGTCAATCGCGAAGTTAAGGCGAATGCTAAATTGACGGCCGAGCTTGAGAGTTACAAGGAGAACGCAAAAGCCTTTGAATTTCATAAAACAAAGAATCGAATTAGAAATTGGTTATCGAAATTTGGTTTCTAAAGAACAACTATTGCAAATCAAGTATAACACACTTGATCTGAATTTGAACTTGAAAATTAAATCTTTAAACAAGGAAATTTCGATTTAAATAACCAACTTTCTAAACAAAAGAAATGTTTTCTAACCTTGAAAAGAGAAGAAGCGGTTAATTCTCGATTTTTCAAAGCGAGAAGATTCTCTTCTTGATGAAATTCTTGATAAAAATGAAAAAATCCAAACTTTGGAAAATTTGCTTCTAAAGCGGGTCATTCTTCTCAAACAATCAAGATGCTTTCTAATCAAGTAAATCCGCGTTTTCATACTAATCATAGAATGGCACTTGGTAACGACCTTCTTTTGTTCCTCAAGAAAGCTCGGAAACCTCGAGAATATGATAAACAATGGAAATGTTTTACATGAACCCATTATTGTTCGTGATTCTCTTGAAACGTTAGAACTATCTCGAGGAGAGTAGATCAAAAATGAAACAAAACATCCGAAATCAAACCAATTGATTATAACAAATGGAACAAACTTAACGGAATTACTTTTGTTAATCAAAAGAAAAGTCAAAGTTTTCCATCACAACAAGTGTTTCAAACAAAGAGTCAACACATGTTTCAAAATCATTTTAAAACCGGTTGTTGTCTCAAATTCTCTTTCAAACATTGAACAAATGTCTTCAAACACTCCATTTAACACAAGTGATGCGAAGTATTTTAGAAAATGTGAAAACTAGAATTGTGGATCTTCAAGACCTTGTTAAAACTAAAACCAATATTACAACAAACATCCGGTTTAAGAGTTTTGATAATGAAAATAAAAGTACTTTGAAACTCAAATTGCCCTCACCGAATGTCATCGGTGCAAGGGTTATTCATTTTGAACAAGCGTTTTGAAAGAAACAGTTGACTTTGTCAAGGACCATAAATCCACAGGTAAAGCAAGCTAATGGTATGCGAACACATCAAAGTTTTGAAAAATTTAAATGACTCTCTTCAAGATGTTACGACTCATCGATATTATGTCCATTATTCTACAAACATATTACATGGAAGATCACGAAAGACTCGATCGAGACCTCCAAAATTGTTTCAAAATATGAAAAGCACTTGAGAAACTTGAAAAGAAAATGTCTCATATTTTAAACAACTTGATCGAAAACTCGAGGAATGCAAGTATGACAAACTGTCGATGAGCGTGCCTACAATGACATGAAAGCTAAAATGATCTTTTGAGGGCTCGGTGGAATGTCAAAAAGAAAGGCAATGGATACTAAGATTTCAAAACCATTGACCGAGGAGAAATCAAATGTTCCCAAACCGGTTTTAAAACAAAAATGTCTGTTTCTATGCCTCCTCCAAAAGTCAATGAGAAAAATGATTTATCAAACCAATCACTCCACCGCCTTGCCTAAATAACATGTTGATAAAGGAAAAGCGGTTATTGAGAAACCAAAAGTTTTAGCTCTGGCCTTTTTAAGATGAGTACCACTAATAAATGCGCCTCGCACATCTAAAACATATGGAACAAACGACATAAGTTTAGAAAAGCACTCTAAAGAGACTAGGAAAGCCAAACCACTTCTCTAGATAAAATGTGAATCTAATGAGTGTGCCTTACCTTCTACAGGGACTAGGAAGCACCTCTAGGAGCAGCAGACTAAAGCCTAAGAGCAATTCAAGGAACAATAGAGTCTCGCTTGCCTCTAAGAGTAGTCGCTTGAATAAAGCGAAGAAAGTAGAAGAACACCCTAGGAGTTTACCGCTTTGTAATAAGAAAGACATTTCATCTGAATGTAATGAACCTATGACACTTGCTAAGTCTAATAAATGTGTTGAATCTATTTTTTTAACTTGCAAGAAATCTTTAACTAATGTTCATGATGATTGTGTTTCTAAGAATGAGATTGTTAAGCTCGTTAAGAAGAATGTTCCCAAAAGAACTTATGCTAAACGAATAGGAAGAGCGATTCTGAGACTTAGGCTTTACACTCTTGATAGAGAGTATAATGTTTACTTTAGGGATGACATTTGAAACCCACGGGTAGAACTTTCACACTCGGAATGGTAGAATGAGTGATGAACCTGTCTTACCAATAGATAACTTCTATGAGTGTGATCGAGATTTTACCTCTAACCCAAAGGAACCAAAATCAACACGGTTTCCAAAATCTTCTTCTTCTTTATTGGCGGTTATCGAAATATGTCTTTGGATCGTCGACTCGGGTTGCTCCAAGCACATGACGAGGAATCAAGCTGCTTGATCACTTTCGCTTTGAAATTCATGGGAACCGTGACGTTTTGGAAATGATCATGTAGCACTATCATGGGTTATGGAGATATACCATTTGGAAATTATTTAATCACTTGGATTTACTATGTCAAGGGTTGGGACACAATTTGTTTCGGTCAGGCGGGCTCGTGATGCGATTTAGAGGTTGCTTTTAGGAAAAATGCTTGCTTCGTTAGAAACTTGGATGGCACTGATCTCTTAACTGGGAATCGTGATACAAACTTGTATGCTATCGACATAAACCAAATTGCCTCTTCATCACCAATATGTCTTATGACATGAGCATCTGAAACAAAGTCCTGGTTGTGGCATAGAAGTTTATCCCATCTCAATTTCGACACCATCAACAAACTTGCCAAAGACAACATCGTCAATGGACTTCCAAAGTTCAAATACACCAAGGATCACCTATGTCCATCATGCGAACAAGGAAAAAGCAAAAGAGCATCATATAAACCCAAATCCGTACCTAGTTCGGAAGCAAGGTTGCATATGTTGCACATGGACTTATGTGGCCCAATGAGAGTTGAAAGCATTAACGGAAAAAGTATATTCTTGTTATCATCGATGATTATTCAAGATATACATGGGTTAGGTTTTGAGATCAAAAGACAAGCACCGAGCATCATCATTACCTTCTGAAGCGTATTCAAGTACTTCTTCAAGCTCCAAGATGAGTTGTAAGAGCGCACAACCGCACGCGAATTCACAAATCGAGGAGTTAAGAGCTTATTTTGAAGATGTTGGAATAACTCATCGACATCGGTTGTTAGAACTCCACGTGAGAATGGGGTAGTTGAAAGAATAAATCGTACTCTTGTGAAAGGCTGCTCGCACAATGCTAATTTATTCTAGTGCACCGTTATTTCTATGGGTGATCTTGTTGCCCTTTGCTTGTTTCACTCGAACCGATCCTAATCCATCCAAGATTCAATAAAACACCATATGAGCTAGTAAACAACGAAAACCACAAATCTCTTACTTTTACGTGTTTGGCGCTTTGTGCTATCCGAAAGCGACAGAGAAGATCTAGGAAACCGAAAGCTAAAGGTGATATTGGATTCTTCATTGGATATTTAGATAGCTCGAGGGCATTCGAGGTGTATAACAGAGAACTAGGAGGATCATGGAGCGATGAATGTGAATTTTGACGAAATTTCACAAATGGCTTCAAGAGACTCGCTCGAACCGTACCAAACCATGAGACACGCACACATCGATTCGGGACTCATACATCAAAGAGCTCCATCAAGTTTTGCCGGCACTCCTCATGAACAAGAATGGGAGAATTTCTTGAGTTAATGTTTGATGAATATTATGGTGGAACTTCGACAAATGCATTAAACCATCATTCCAGCTGCACCGCTCAAAATCATCTACCACCGCCACCAATGAAGATGCATCTACAAGCGTCGAAACCAATGCACCAACTCCATCAACATCATCTACATCTACTCCAGAACTCCTATTCTTGAAATGTCTTACCATCGGTTGATGAGCAAATTCAAAACATATCATTTCAAGAAGAACCTACTATAACCGAACGATGCAACGTTAGATGCGACTTATTTGAAAACCCGTTTGCTACGGAATCGGTGAATCATCTTCAAGCTTCGAGAACCATCTAACTCGTGATACGTATAATCTACGGTATCCTTCTACTGAAGTGGACTAAAGACCATCCAATTGAACAAGTTATTAGTGAACCTTCAAGGCCAATTCGGGCGAGGCGCCAACTTGCCACCGATTGCGACTTGTGCATTTACCTTTGCTTAATTAGCAATATAGAGCCAAAGAACATTCGCGAGGCAATGGCAGAACCCGCATGGATAGAAGCAATGCAGGAGGAACTTCTCCAATATCGTCTACATGTCTCTTGGGATATGGTTCCAAGACCAATTGACGTTTGCGTCATTGATCTCAAATGGTTATGGAAGAACAAAAGGGATGAAGACATGACTGTAATTCGCAACAAAGCCCGTCTTGTGGCCAAAGGATACAAACAGGAAGAAGGGATAGACTTTGAAGAGTCATTCGCGCCGGTAGCTAGACTTGAGGCAGTCAGGATATTCTTGGCCTATGCAGCTCACCAAAACATCACGGTTTATCGGATGGACATTAAGACCGCGTTCTTGAATGGAACTACGAAAGAAGAAGTGTCGTGAGTCGTAGAAGGCTTCACGGACATGGAACATCTAGACTACGTCTACAAACTCAAAAAGGCAATCTATGGTTTAAAGCAAGCTCATGGCGTGGTATGAATAACTTTCCTCTTTCCTTATCACGAACAATTTCACCAAAGGAACAGTTGATCCTACCTTGTTTACACAAAATGCAAAACGACATTTTGATTGTTTAGATTTACGTGGGCGACATCATTTTGGGTCCACTAATCCGAATCTTTCAAAACATTTTGAAAATCTCATGAAAAGCAAATTTGAAATGTCCATGATGGGGAACTAAAGTTTTTCTTGGTTTACAAATTCATCAAGATAAGGTTTTAAAAGGTACCTTTTGAGGGTCGTTTAAGCCCTTATTTGATCACTTTTATATCCGTTATTGCTTAATATCGTTCCTTTTCACTTTTAGGTCTCTTGAAGGCAAAATCTTTGGAATGGCACTTATTTGGACGAAAAGGCGCGAATATCTGAAGAAAATGGCCAAAGTCGAATCGAGACACTCAAAGTGCTGAAAACATAAGGTGGCGCGTCGGTGTTAAGCTGCGACGCCGTCGGAGGATTTTGTGACGGGGACGAAGCCAAAACTCCTATTTTCAAGTGGCGGCGTCAAGTTATAAAAGAGTAGGCCGTCGCAACTCGGGCGGCCTAGATGCAATCAGGCGGCGTCGGAAGGCGAAGAGGATGCGTCACAAGCATAAGGTGGCGCCGTCAAGTCTAACGTGGCCAAGGCGAAACCCTAATGGCGGCGACATGGCGGCGTCACAAAACATAAGGTGGCGCCGTCGCATGATGTAATCTTATATATAGAATCCGAATTTTTCGGTATTAGTGTGTAGTCTTTTGGGTAAAACCTAAACCGAACCAAAGGCTGTCTTATACGGTATTTTAGGGTTCAAACCCTATCTTACACCAAGATAAGTGTTTTACTTCATTAATACAATTATGTCTTTGATTATTTGTGTGTATGCTTGCATGTTCTCCATGTCCGGCTAATTTACTTGTGTGTTTGCTTAGGAATATGAAACTTAATTATTGAATATTGATTGGTTGTCTCTTATCTTAGTTGATTAATGATCTAGTAATGCGATAGGTCATTCGTTGTGTATAATGCTTGATTAAATCTTTGTGAACCTTAGAATATGACTCCTTGAGTAGTTGTAAGCTAAACCATCCAAAGAGTGCCTTAGAGTAAGAGTTTATTATCCTAGTGGGTTTTGTAGGCGAGACCCTTTGGTAAGTTCAAAGAGTTAGGGAGAAACGCATACCTACAACCTTAGACACACAACGCAACTAAGAATAAGGGCGTGACAATTCAACCACCAATAGGAGATAATTAAGGAGTAGTAAAACCTAAGTAAACACATCTTTAAACTATCATCGAGCACACAATAATTAGACATAGACTACATACACCTTAGATTAGATAATTAGATAAGTAGAGTAATCGGTAGCAATACCAACCCCAAATTCAAACCCGAGATTCGTACCTTTCCTTTTCTAAAAATATAAAAGATAAAAATAATCTTCCTCAACCCCAACCTTAGCGTAGTAACTTCTCACTAGCATTCTTATTCCCTAGAGAGCGATATCAATACCGTGGCTTACCTAATACTACACTACAACGATTAGGTTCCTTTGCCTGGGGTGTTGAAAAACTTGCTCGACAAAAGGAAGTTCCTTTGACCCCGAGCGGCGTGTGGCGTTATCAAGTTTTGGCGCGGCTGCGGAATAGAATAGCTAGTTAGTAGTCCACCTCGTTTAGGTTTCTTTACTTGATTCCTATCAAGTAAATTTTTCTTATTATTAGCTTCCTTGTAGTCTATCCCCTTCTTTGTGTTTGTGTTCGTAAAACCCTTTTCATTTGTCGCTATGGCAAGTGAAGTTGCATTTGAATCATTAACAAATGAGGAACAATTGAATTTCATAAGTCGGGTTCGTTTTCATTGTTACGATAAATTTGTGAGTGATCTTAAAGATATCCAAAGAAGAAGGGTGTAAGATTGGATGGATTTGATATATTTTGTGTTTGTGTGGCTTCTATTCAACGATCGTTGTCAAGATCAACTCCTTTTAGTGACACCATCTTTAGAATAATTCAGAAAAGCCTCCTATGCATAAACCTTCAGTTGTTACAACTTGAGGAAATGGATAAGAAGGATTTATCTAACCTTAGGCATCATGATCAAAAATACCTAGTTTTTAAGAACATGAAACCTAAACCCAAACAAGATTGTGAGATGGTTGAAGCTAGAATACCTAGTTGCATGTGTGGGATAGATTTCAAACATTTAGGAGATCTAGATATAATGGAGAAAAGGTGGAAACTCCAAGCCCACAAGCCTACCATCACTTGAGGAACACACATCACCTATAACTTACCGGAAGAAGTAGAAGAGACTATAGGAGCCCGATTGATAGAGAACCTTTGGACCAAACGCCACTAGAGAATGTAGGTTTAGATGCTTGTTGTCATGACCTCTCTCTTAGTCCTAGGAAGTTCTAATTTTGATGAACCGGAGCCTCAACCAAAAACCTTACCCAATGTTCCGTCTTTAGATGTGAATCTTGGAATTGAATTAGGCCCCAATCCACCCATCAAAATAGATAGTCCGGGTAGTTGCTTGATAAAGGTGGTAGATTCTAGGCCATGTAGAGTGGAAGCTAATATAGGAGTAACCCATGACCTTACACACTTATATCACCCATTCATGGTTGATAACAAGAAACATTATGGGTTTAAACCGGGTTTATTAGGTCAAGATGGATCCTTAACTAAGAATCTTTTGAAGTTGATAGAAGATGATCCATTTTTAGGAGAGAGATTTGATTCACCCGCTACACCAATTGAATTAGGTAAGGTTATAATGAATGGAGCACACTCCTTTGAGCACATAAATCACCCATCACCCTCTCCTCACGTAGCAAATTTCCACCCTAAGGGTGTGTATCACTACTATCACCCGCACTTAAACTTAAGTGTAGGAAAACCTCCCTTTATCCGTTAAATAAGGGTAGAGTCGGGCTCGTGACTCGAACAAAACAAGCGCTTCTTGGGAGGCAACCCATGTGTATTTGTTTTCATTTTCATTTGTATGTTGTATATCTTTTATTAATTGTTTATTCTCATGTTTGAATTTGTAAAAATGCTTTATTTTGTCTTTAACCTCGTCTTAATTGCATATAAAGGTATTTTACATAAGGGATAAGTGTAGGGAGGATTACACACGTTTTCAAAAGCGTAAACATGAGAATAACAATTAACTAAAAGATATATATGTGTGTTTGTTCGAGTCAAATGCTTGTATCGAGTCATAATGGATGTTTTGCGAAATTTTCCAGTTCTAAAGATGTAAATTTTCGAATTTTTTCGAAAAATCGCGAGACCGGTTTTGTCGGGATAACTTGGCGTCGTCGAGATCGCAACTGACGGCGTCGGGAAGGAGTAAAACAACAGTTACTTTTTCTCGTTTTTGAGCTACTTATAAATTTTGGAATTTTCAGGTCTTAATTTTCGAAAAATGCAGTAAACATCCATTCCACAAGCATTATATCCTAGTTTAAATCGAGTCTTATATATATTATTACCGCGGTTTTGTGCGAAGGTTTCGTTTGTTTTCTTCAAGTGTGCGGGTTTAATTTATCAAGAAGAAGTTACATAAGATTGGAAGGAGCTTTTCACGCATAAATTCTTCTTGGAAAGGATTTAACCACTACTTCACTCACGGATCTTACCGAGCTAATCGGGGAGTACTAGTTTCTTTCGTTTTAATTACCTTCCATTATCATAACTTTGATACTTTAGGGAACATTGGGGACAATGTTCGGTTTAAGTGTAGGGAGGAAAATAAAGCAGGAACTTTGAAACTATGCTTATCCTTGAAAATTTGCTTTGTCAATTGTATTTGTGTAATAAACCATGAGAAAATGTCGGTTAGGGTAATTTTGGCACCAAATTTAAAATTTTTCATGACATATAGGGTGGGCCATTAGTCTTAACAAAAGCGTCTCACGGATAGGAAGTTGCATGACTAGCACAAAACCCTTTACCACCTAAATTCCACCCAAAATGTGAGGATCGCCCTTAGATTAGTAGGAATTAAAGCATTCATCTTTAATGCTTAGAGTGTGAACCGGTAGTATATTAGATTCTAGAACTTGTTTTGTGATGCATTCGAGATCGCTAGTAAGACTACACTTGTGTAGTTAGGAATAACTAAATGATAAGAGGCATTAGGATAACCACTTGTTTGATACCCGTAATATAATTACTTCTTCCACATCGGTTGAGTAATTCCCCACACCTTTGCGTTGTACTCATCTTTAGTACGATACCCTAGTTAACCCCTCGAGCCTATCCTTTTCGCGGTTCTCGTGATGTTTAGGTTTTCGGAATATCAATGAAGAGCATTGTTTACACCCCACCCCGAATATACACCCAAATCGCCTTAGCCTACCTTGCATGCACTCACTTTTAGTGCATTATTGTTATCACCCTAAACCCTTAGTTCAATTATCGGTTGCTTGCATGAGTTGCTAAGTCGAGTCATATCCTTTGTATCTGATTTTGGGACGATTGGGATTCATGGGAAAAGTTAAAGTTTATGAAATGACGGGAGGGAGCGTTAAATTCAAATTCCCTTTGTTTGCATAATAATGTACCCCAAGTGTTTTGATCTTTTCAATTCGGTCAAATTAGTGTTAGAGTAATAAAAACTCAAGTGTAGGGATGTGCCTATAAATCCTATCATTTTGATGTTACCTTAGAGGATGGTAGAGTAAAAGTGTATGGAAAAAAAAAAAAAAAAAAATCGAGCTACCATCCTACATCTATCCTTTAAATTTATGTTTGTTTATTTGAGTTAGCTAGAGTCTAGAGTGTCGAGTCTTGGCTTAGCGCCATTCTTCGTATGCTTGTAACATAGAGATTTTTGACTTACCACCACTAAATAGCCTATCCCACTGAACCCTTTGTTTCCCTACCATAAGCCTAACGTTACAACCCTTTAAAGACCTCTTTGATAGTCTTTCCTAGGTGCTTACGCCAAGCGATGGAGGTTTGATCTATTCTCAAGCCTATGGTAATCTATGTACTAGGACGGTTAATGAGTGTTTATCTTCCATTTCCAATTTGTTATATTTCATATACACCGAGAGAGATGTGAGTATCCAAACACCCCATGTGAGGTGCTAGTATGTAATTCCGTGCTTGTTATGACTTTCTTGGGGCTTATATGTGTTGTGGACTGTTTTGAACCAATGCTTCATGACCTCAACTTATAAATTAATTGGCTAAAAGCACATTTGCTTGAGGACAAGCAAATACCAAGTGTAGGGATATTTGATAAGGTTTTAAAGGTACCTTTTGAGGGTCGTTTAAGCCCTTATTTGATCACTTTTGTATCCGTTATTGCTTAATATCGTTCCTTTTCACTTTTTGGTCTCTTGAAGGCAAAATCTTTGGAATGGCACTTATTTGAACGAAAAGGCGCGAATATCTGAAGAAAATGGCCAAAGTCGAATCGAGACACTCAAAGGCTGCTTGAAAACATAAGGTGGCGTCGGTGTTAAGTGCGGCGCCGTCGGAGGATTTTGTGACGGAGACGAAGCCAAAACTCCTATTTTCAAGTGGCGACGTCAAGTTATAAAAGAGTAGGCCGTCATGACTCGGGCGGCCTAGATGCAATCGAGGCGGCGTCGGAAAATTGAAGAGGGCGGCGTCACAAGCATAAGGTGGCGCCGTCGCATAGTCTAACGTGGCCAAGCGAAACCCTAATGGCGACGACACGGCGTCACAAAACATAAGGTGGCCCGTCGCATGTGTAATCTTATATATAGAATCCGAATTTTCGATATTAGTGTGTAGTCTTTTGGGTAAAACCTAAACAGAACCAAGGCTGTCTTATACGATATTTTAGGGTTCAAACCCTATCTTACACCAAGATAAGTGTTTTACTTCATTAATACAATTATGTCTTTGATTATTTGTGTGTATGCTTGCATGTTCTCCATGTCCGCTAATTTACTTGTGTGTTTGCTTAGGGAATATGAAACTTAATTATTGAATATTGATTGGTTGTCTCTTATCTTAGTTGATTAATGATCTAGTAATGCGATAGGTCATTCGTTGTGTATAATGCTTGATTAAATCTTTGTGAACCTTAGAATATGACTCCTTGAGTAGTTGTAAGCTAAACCATCCAAAGAGTGCCTTAGAGTAAGAGTTTATTATCCTAGTGGGTTTTGTAGGCGAGACCCTTTGGTAAGTTCAAAGAGTTAGGGAGAAAGCATACCTACAACCTTAGACACACAGCGCAACTAAGAATAAGGGCGTGACAATTCAACCACCAATAGGAGATAATTAAGGGTAGTAAAACCTAAGTAAACACATCTTTAAACTATCATCGAGCACACAATAATTAGACATAGACTACATACACCTTAGATTAGATAATTAGATAAGTAGAGTAATCGGTAGCAATACCAACCCCAAATTCAAACCCGAGATTCGTACCTTTCCTTTTCTTAAAAATATAAAAGATAAAAATAATCTTCCTCAACCCCAACCTTAGCGTAGTAACTTCTCACTAGCATTCCTATTCCCTAGAGAGCGATATCAATACCCGTGGCTTACCCTAATACTACACTACAACGATTAGGTTCACTGCCTAGGGTGTTGAAAAACTTGCTCGACGAAAAGGAAGTTCCTTTGACCCCGAGCAGCGTGTGGCGTTATCTATTGTGACTCGAAAAGTGCCATAGCCATATCATGCAATCTGTTCATCACTCAAAGACTAAGCATATCAGTTCGCTATCACTTCATAAAAGAACATGTGGAAGAAAGTCTTGTTGAATTATTTTTCTTGAAGACAGACACCAACTCGCCGATATATTTACTAAAGCCCTTCCAAAAGAAAGGTTTGTGATTTAGTTCGACGAATTGGAATCGAAAGCCTAACCCACGAGAAGTTAGAGCGTGATAACGCTTCTGCGCGTCGTTCGGGGTCAAAGGAACTTCCTTTTCTTGAGCAAGTTTTATAACACCCTAGGCGATGAACCTAATCGTTGTAGTGTAGTAATTAGGGTAAGCCACGGGTATTGATATCGTTCTCAGGGGAATAGGAATGCTAGTAGGGAGTTACTACGCTAAGGTTAAGGTTGAAGAAGATTATTTTTATCTTTTATATTTTATGAAAAATGGAAAGGCGAATCTCGGGTATTGGATTGGGGTTGGTATTTCTAGATACTACTATATCTAATTATCTAAACTAAGGTTGTGAGTCTATGTCTAATTAATGTGTGCTCAGTATGATAGTTTAAAGATGTGTTTACTTAGTTTGTATTACTCCTTGGTATCTCTATTGATGGTTGAGTGTCGTCTTATTCCTAGTTGTGTTGTGTTTCTAAAGTTGTAGGGTATGCGTTCTCTAACTCTTTGAACTTACCAAAGGTCTTGTCTACAAATCCACTTAGAGATTATAGACTCCTACTCTAAGGCGCTCTTGGATGGTTTAGCCTGTAATCACTCGGTAATCATACTCTAAGGTTCACAAAGATGAATCAAGCATTAGTACACAGCGAATGACCTATCGCGTTACTAGATCATTAATCAACTAAGATAAGAAACAACCAATCAATATTTAATAATTAAGTTTCATACTTCTAAGCAAACACACAAATAAATGGCGGGACATGGAGAACATGTCAGCGTACACACAAATAATCAAGACATAATTGAATTAATGAAGCAAAGACTTATCTTGGTGTGGATAGGTTAAAAACCCTAAAATCTTGTACAAGACACCCTGGTTCGGTTTAGGTTTTACTCAAAGACTCTCCACACAAAGACCGAAAAATTCGGATTCTATATGAAGATTACAATGCGACGGCGTCACCTATGTTAGTGACGCGTCGTGTCGCCGCCATTAGGGTTTCGTCTTGGCCACGTTAACCTTGCGACGGCGTCACCTTATGTCCGCGACGCCCGTCCTCTTCGACTCCGGCGTCGTCTGGATCGCATCTGGGCCGTCTGATAGCGACGGCCTACTCTTTCACAACTAGGCGCCTTCTCTTGAAAACACGGTTTTGAGTTCGACCGTCTGTCTTAACTGCGGGACGGCGTCGAAAATAGCACTGACGCCGTCGCCTTATACTTCGACAGCTGTGAGTGTCGATTTCGACTTTGGCCATTTTTCATATATTCGCTACTACGTCAAATAAGTGCCATTCCAACATTTTGCCTTCACGAGACCTAAAAGTGAAAAGGCGATATTAAGCAATAACGGATACAAAAGTGATCAAATAAGGACTTAACGACCCTCAAAATGGTACCTTTTAAAACCTTATCAAATATCCCACTTGTTATTTGCTTGTCCTCAAGCAAATCTGAATTAATTTATGAGTTAGGGGTCATGAAGCATTAATTCAAACGGTCCACAACACATATAAGCCCTTAAAAGTCATAACAAGCACGAAATTACATACTAGCACCTCACATGGGGTGTTTGGATACTCACATCTCTCGGTGTATAAATGAAATATAACAATATAGGAAATGGAAGATAAAACACTCATTAACCGTCCTAGTACATAGATTACCATGGCTTGAGAATAGATCAAACCTCCATCGCTTTGGCGTAAGCACCTAGGAAAGACTATCAAAGAGGTCTTTAAGGGTTGTAACGTTAGGCTACTGGTGGGAAATAAGGGTTTGGTGGGATAGGCTATATAGTGGTGGTAAGTCAAAAATCTCTATGTTAAATGCATACGAAGAATGGCTGCTAAGCCAAGACTCGACACTCTAAAACTCTATGTGGCGAAATAAACAAACATAAATTTAAAGGATAGATGTAGGATGGTAGCCCGTATATTTTTTTTTTTTTTTCATTTTTTTCTACATGTTACCTACCATCCTTACGGTAACATCAAAATACTAGGGTTCGGTGCATATCCCTACACTTGAGGTTTTATTACTCTAACATTAATTTGACCCGAATTGAAAAGATCAAAACACTTGGGTACATTATTATGTAAACAAAGGGAATTTGAATTTAATGTTCCTTCGTCATTTCATAAACTTTAACTTTTCCCATGAATCCCAATCATCCCAAGCGTATCTGAGGATATGACTCGACTTAGCAACTTATGCAAGCAACTAGATAATTGAACTAAGGGTTTAAGGTGATAACAAATAATTGCACTAAAGTGAGTGCATAAGGGTAGGCTAAAGGCGATTTGGGTGTATATTTGGGGTGGGGTGTAAACAATGCTCTTTCAATGATATTCGAAAAACCGAGACATCACGAGAACCGCGAAAAGGATAGGCTCACGAGGGTTAACTAGGGGTATCGTGTACTAAAGATGAGTACAACGCAAGGGTGTGGGGAATTACTCGACCGATGTGGAAGAAGTAATTATATTACGGGTATCAAACAAGGGTTTATCCTAATGCCTCTTATCATTTAGTTATTCCTAACTACACAAGTGTAGCCTCACTCATGCGATCTCGGAATGCATCACAAAACAAGTTCTAGAATCTAATATACTACGGTTCCTCTGGCATTAAAGATGAATGCTTTAATTCCTACTAATCTAAGGGCGATCTCACATTTTGGGTGGAATTTGGGTGGTAAAGGGTTTTGTGCTAGTCATGCAACTTCTATCCGTGAGACGCTTTGTTAAGACTAATGGCCCACTCCTATATGTCATGAAAATTTTAAATTTGGTGCCAAAATTACCCTAACCAACATTTTCTCATGGTTTATTACACAATCACAATTAGACAAAGCAAATAGTCAAGGATAAGCATAGTTTCAAAGTTCCGTTTTATTTTCCTCCTACATTTAAACATTGTCCCCAATGTTCCCTCAAAGTATCAAAGTTATGATAATGGAAGATAATTAAAAGCGAAGAAACTAATACTCACACGATTAGCTCGGTAGATCCGTGTAAAGTGGTGGTTAAATTCTTTTCAAGAAGAATTATTATGAAAAGCTCCTTCCAATCTTATGTAACTTCTTGACAAACTAAACACGCACATGAAGAAAACAAGCGAAACCTTCGTAAAATCGGCGGTAATAATATATATAAGACTCGATTTAAACTAGGATATAATGCTTGTGGAATGGATGTTCTGAATTTCTAAGAAAATTAAGACACGGAAAATTCCAAAATTTATAAGTAGCTCGGAAAACGAGAAAAGTGATGTTTTGCTCCTTCTGACGCCGTCGGTTGCAATCTGACGCCGTGTTATCCTCGACAAAACCGGTGCGATTTTCTCGGAAAAATTACGGAAAATTTACATCTTTAGAATCGGAAAATTTCGCAAAACATCCATTATGACTCGATACAAGCATTTGACTCAAACAACAAACATATATATCTTTTAGTTAATTGTTATTCTCATGTTTACGTTTCTTTTGAAAACGTGTAATCCTCCCTACACTTATCCCTTATGTAAAATACCTTTATATGTAATTAAGACTAGGTTAAAAACAAAATAAAGCATTTTTACAAATTTAAACATGAGGATAAACAATTAATAAAAGATATATGACACTAACAAGCAAACAATTAAGCATGGGTTGCCTCCCGCGGCGCTTTTCTTTATTTAAGAGTCTTGTAGCTAGACTCGTAGTAGTGCTCCCACGTTTTCTCACGCATCCTCAATGAGAATTCTATCATGTTGACAAAATCTTCATCGACTCTATACCTAGGCCCTAAAGTCAAGCAATCCTTATAGTAATGCCTCCTTAACACATGAATTTATAACCTTTTCAACATCTTCCTTACTTTTGTCCTCAAAAGCTTTGATGTTGTCTCGATCATAAATGGACAAGTGGCCATACTCGGTTGTTTTCGAAGGCATCCTATAGGTGATCTCATCGGTCCGCTTCCTTGAACCTAACCGTTCCATCATACTTGTTATGGCTCATTCTAGATGTTTCAACAACGGTTTCCCTAGCACTACTTGGGATAAACTATAGTCAATGGCGCATCCTACATCTTCTAGGACGGAAAATCAACTAAGTAGGTGAAATTTCCTATAAAGACATGCGTCCTTGACTCTTCCCACAAGTTGCAAACTCCTCCAGGATACTTAGGGTCTCTCCTAATATTGAGTCGCTCATTCATAATGTCATTGTAGATAGCGGATGACATTACATTGATAGGGGATTCCGTATCTATGTAGCGTGGTCAACACTCCTATATCCGATCATACAAGGGATTTTTAGGTTCGAGGATTTCTCTCTAATCTTTGGGCATATCCTAATGATGGGTGATCGTGGATTATTGATTATGTATTGATGATGTGCGACCTCCTCCTTAGTGGGGTAAAGATTGAAGTAAGCACTATTTTCCACATCCACGTTGTTGTTTATTATGCCATTTTCAATTCATCGCTAATCATTGAACCAACTATAGCGGTGACGACTACTTTCTCATGACTTCCCTAATTGTACTATCGAATATTTTACGCAAATCCACGAAGGTCGGTGTTTCTACTCACATATCGGCCGGACGGTTGTGTTGGTTATTAGGTTGGGTTTTGAGTGACATTGAAATTTTTTAGTTGGGTTATTAAGTGGAGGTTGGTTATCATTCTCCATGATGAAGAGTGATGGAATTACTAACAAAGGTCGAAGAAGGGGATAGACTAAGAAATCTAAAAATAAGAAAAAGTTTACTTGATAGGAATCAAGCAAAGAAACCTAAACAAGGTGGACTACTAACTAGCTATTCTATTCCCGTGGCGTAAAAAACTTGATAACGCTACCGCGTCGTTGAGGTCAAAGGAACTTCCTTTTCTTGAGCAGTTTTATAACACCCTAGGCGGTGAACCTAATCGTTGTAGTGTAGTAATTAGGGTAAGCCACGGGTATTGATATCGTTCTCTGGGAATAGGAATGCTAGTAGGGAGTTACTACGCTAAGTTAAGGTTGAAGAAGATTATTTTTATCTTTTTATATTTTATGAAAAATGGAAAGGTGCGAATCTCGGGTATTGGATTTGGGGGGTTGGTATTTCTACCGATTACTCTACTATTATCTAATTATCTAAACTAAGGTTGTGGGAGTCTATGTCTAATTAATGTGTGCTCGTATGATAGTTTAAAGATGTGTTTACTTAGTTTGTATTACTCCTTAATTATCTCCTATTGATGGTTGAGTGTCACGTCTTATTCCTAGTTGCGTTGTGTTTCTAAAGTTGTAGGGTGTCGTTTCTCCAACTCTTTGAACTTACCAAAGGGTCTTGTCTACAAATCCACTTAGAGATTATAGACTCCTACTCTAAGGCTTCTTGGATGGTTTAGCCTACAATCACTCGGTAATCATACTCAAGGTTCACAAAGATGAATCAAGCATTAAGTACACAACGAATGACCTATCGCATTACTAGATCATTAATCAACTAAGATGAAACAACCAATCAATATTTAATAATTAAGTTTCATACTTCCTAGCAAACACACAAATAAATTAGCCGGACATGGAGAACATGCAAGCATACACACAAATAATCAAAGACATAATTGAATTAATGAAGCAAAGACTTATCTTGGTGTAAGATAGGGTTAAAAACCTAAAATCTTGTACAAGACACCTTAGGTTCGGTTTTAGGTTTTACTCCAAAGACTCTCCACACAAAGACCGAAAATTCGGATTCTATATATAAGATTACAATTGCGACGGCGTCACCTTATATTTAGTGGCCGCCGTGTCGCCGCCATTAGTGGGGTTTCGTCTTGGCTACGTTAACCTTGCTGACGGCGTCACCTTATGTCCGTGGCGCCGTCCTCTTGACTTACGGCGTCGTCGGATCGCATCTAGGCCGTCACGAGTAGCGACGCCTACTCTTTCACAACTAGACGCCGTCTCTTGAAAACACGAGTTTTGAGTTACGACCGTCACAATAACTGCGGGACGGTCGAAAATAGCAACACCGCCGCGTTTATACTTCGACAGCTGTGAGTGTCGATTTCGACTTTGGCCATTTTCTTCATATATTCGCCCTTTACGTCCAAATAAGTGCCATTCCGGCATTTTGCCTTCACGAGACCTAAAAAGTGAAAAGGAGCGATATTAAGCAATAAGCGGATACAAAGTGATCAAATAAGGACTTAAGCGACCCCTCAAAATGGTACCTTTAAAACCTTATCGAACGTCTTCTAGAATCTTCTTGAAAATGATTTTCCAAAAGCTTATTGTAAATATCTTTGAAAAACAAAATACAAAATTTGAAAACCAATAAAAGCAAAATATAAAATATAAAACTTTCAAAATACAAAACAATAGAGAATCAAAAATACAAAATATTCTTCTCACGACATGTCTCGTATAATCGATATTATATGCGTTTCTAGAAATGTCATTCAACAATGATCACGGGCATGTCACGGATGCTGAGAGAGTTCTTTAAATGTTTTCCAAAACATGTCGTTTCTCAAAATTTCTTCACAAATGGCTTTCGTATACTTGATGCGAAACCGGACAAAAAAGATGACTTTTTGATTATTTCAAATCAAAACTCGTGTTTTTTAAAGAAAAATCAAGTGTACGCTTTAGTGCACTACATTTAAAAACTGGTGAGAAATCATCATCATCTTGAGCACCTTTTCAAGATTGTTCAAAAATATTTTCAAAATCTTTCAAAATATATTGTGCTCAAGATAACTTCCTCTAAAACCCTTTAATTGATTATGCTTTATATTGATCCCAGTTGAGCAAACGATCTAATATAGAAACTGACTTGTAACAAAAGCTTATCAAGTATTACGTGGAATTTAATAGTTAATCTTAAGAAGAAGAATAGTAAACATTCAACACCTCAATATTATTTATTAATACGAATACTCTTACGATTATTAGGGTTTTGCAACCTTGAAGTGTATCGACCTTAGATATAAAACATCGATATATCTAACCTAACCTAGGACCTCCTTTTATAGGCTAAGGAGTCCTATACATTATACAATCGTAACCTACAAGATAAATATCTTTTCCATATTTATCTAATACAATAAACTAACCGACTATACAAGACTAGCGATGGTTACAATATATTATCCGTGGTTACACAATACTACTAGCCGCGATTGTCTTCATCCGTGGTTACACTCTTACATCAAGTGATTATATCAAACACATGCTCTGGTTCCGATACTTAGAGTAATTCTTGATGCAAGGAACCTAAAACTCAACAATCCTCCCTAAACTTGATAAATTCAGCGAAATTCTCAAGTTTTCTTTAAACTCAAAACATCTGAATTTGAGGATGTAGCCAAACACTTCTTGGCCTTAAGTATCTTCTCATACTTGACAACAAATCGTAAGCTTGACCATCATAAGGTACTAACATCTTGATACAACCCGAGCTTCAACATCGAGCAATTATTCACGGATGCTTATTCGATTGAGGATAATCACCTTCTACAAGCATATGAATAACCTTTCGAAGCAGTTAAAACATGAAATCCACAAGTTTGATATAAAAACCAGCTAGTAA
Organism: Chrysanthemum lavandulifolium; assembly: GCA_022545495.1. Lineage (NCBI taxonomy): Eukaryota > Viridiplantae > Streptophyta > Magnoliopsida > Asterales > Asteraceae > Chrysanthemum > Chrysanthemum lavandulifolium. The sequence goes on along the minus strand of CM040243.1, from coordinate 253,027,368 downwards.
CTTGACCATTGTAGAGTCCTTGCCATTCGGGTTCATCATGAGTAGGTTCAAGCAGAATCTTCAAATAATGATAAACCCGACCTCTCATGATAATCGGTTGGATGTACTTCACCAAACTTGTTCTTGTAAAGTATCCAAAGATTCATCAAATCATCTCTATCAAAATCTTGAAGCATCTGTGAAAATTTATTATACTCAAAACTTCATTGTTGAGTCTTTGAATTTTCCAAACTCCTTCACTTCAATTATAAGCTTAAACTCATAAGAAATGATTTGATTTTCATCTTCAACAACTTTCAATCTTTTAGAATCGGATGTCTCCAGAACCCTCGATTTTCTCTTTCTTTACTTTGAATCCATTCATCATCCTTTTAATCCACTCTTCTTCCTTTTTAGAATTCATTGGATAGAAATCATCTTTATTAATCCTCATACATCTCTCATAAATTTCCAAAATTCTTTCAAATGAGCATCTACTAAGATTATCGAAACATAAATGCTGAATTCTTAATAATTTTCATCAATACATTCCTCATCCGAGCCATAGTAGGAGGTTTCTTTCTTATAACTGTTTCTTTGTTTTGCTAACATTCCTTGCCCATCCACTCATCGGTTTAGCTTTCTCCTCATCATCCAACAATGCCCATTCTTGTGCGATAAACTCATCAAGTATTTGTAAAGAAGCTTGAAGATAGTTTTGTGATTCATACCATATAGCTAACCATCTCTCACTAGCTTCCTCCTCTTCTTTCTTTCTTTTATCCAAAGTCGCTTGTTCTTTAGCCAACAAGTTTCTTCCATACTCTTCATCATAAGCTTCTTGTTACGCTTTATTTTAAACTTGAAGACTACCTCTTTACCTTTCCCAACATCAGTTGAACCACTTTCTTCTTCAAAGGTTCACCAATAGCAAAATTTTAACTACGGGTTTGGTTGCGATGGTGAATGGATAAGCGGGTGCAATGATAGGTGTAGAAATAGATGATGTTTTGCTCAGATTAATCAATGTACTTGCGACTTCTTTCTACTTCTTTAGGCTTAGATGGTAATATAGAAAGAGTTGTGACAACGATGGAAGTGGTTATGATAGCGATGGGTATGACGATAGTAGGAACAATAGCCAAGTGCGAAGCTGCATCAATGGTTACAAAGTACTAACCATGGTTTCGGGTATACTATCGATTGTTGTGTTCGCACTACTTCAACATTCTTCAATTTTCAAGAACAACCTCATTCCCATCTTTATCGAAACCAAAAATCTTGATCTCCACTATCAACATCTTCTTCCATAGTTACACCAAGATACATCCTGACCTCCCACGAATTCATGCCATCACTCCTCCCTGTTTGGATACATCCTTCTCATTCGTAGCGGTGAGAGTCCACCTTATTTTCTTTCTTCTCATAGCTTTCAAAACAACTCCTGTGTCTTTTCACTTTCTCCAAAACTAATACTCTATGCTTCAATCTCAGAATATCCTTACCTCAAACACAGCTAACTCCCTGTAGACCTAAAATTGTATTCTCCATTTTGGTACATGTAGTCAGTCAATTCATTTAACCGTTCAAGAATATCCTCCCCACTTCACTGTGTGAACTGGTTCGAGAGGTGGTTCATTAGAAAAGTCATCATGTACAAAGTCATTAACCGTTAATTCAATGTCGGGTCCAATCTATCCTCATCACTTGAGTGGGTTAATCGCTCCGAGGTGAATCTGGATATAGTGAACATAGCGTCGGACCGGCACGATCATCTATGCACCTGTGCGGCCGGTTGGCTAGGGATTCCTCCACCGTGTTAAGTTCAAAAGAACTCTCCACGTTAGGAGTTGCCAATGGTTGGGTCTTATTGATGTTTACACTATCCCCGACCCGTGAAGAAACCATGAATCAATGGTGAAGCCCTTCCAATCATGTCACCTCCACACCATGTGATGACCTCATTAACCATATCACTAACACTAGCTTTGAGGAAGCTTAGTGCCTGTGTTCTCCTAGTCCATGATGCAAGACCTTCATCAAACTCGAATCGGTGAGGAAAATGAATCATGTGAGGAAATAAAGGAACATCTCGAATTATAACATTCTCGGCTAATTCATATGTGCAAAAACCTTAGGAAGCATATGATGTACTTCATACTCTATCATGTTCAACAGTTCCACTATTTGATGTTCCACAAGCAGTTGAACAAACCTAGGATACAAATAGTATTTACCCTTCTTCCTAAAGTTACGTACTAACCCTCATATATCATCCTAGACCGCTTAAACTTCCTTCCATCGAAAAACAAATAATAGCGGTAGCAATTTTTGAAGGAAAGTCATTAAAGCCTCGTGGTCTTGTTACTCATACACATCAACAAAGTGTGAATCAAAAACTTCTATTATTGTGAAAACAAACTCTTAAAAATTGTACCTTTTCACCTCAAGTGTATATCTTAATCTCTCTAAACCAAGAACAATCTCAACATCGAAAGATTATCAACACCATCGAGATCATCAAGCTTTAAAACTTCTCTAATGATCTCCTCAAGAATAAAGATAGCATTCTCATCCACAATAAGATACTAAACACCTCCAAACCATCAATCTCTTCAAGTTTAGCATTTCTCAATCGATGTATGTAGGCTTTAAGAATGGTAGGTTCAATGTTAAAGCATAGTGAATGGGGCCGTGAACTAGAAATCAATCATTTGATGAAACCCTTCGGATCGTGCATCCTTAGTGAGTCTCGCAACAAGGTTATGTGAAGTGGAATACTTTTCACCATTGTGATTAATGATGGATATGAAGTGGGTTTTGTGAATAAATCAAAGAAAGTGATTAGGGTTAAAGTTGAGCGCCAATTAGAATTGGTTAGAAGATCAAATAAATTGATCCATCCGTGATTTTGGGGAGAGATATATACTTTTGCCAAAGTGTCGAAACAACCCCTGTAGTATCCAAAACAAAGTACCATTCTATCCGCGGTTAGAACATAATATCAGTGGATACAGATGTTCACTCCTCCAAATATCCAAGAGAAAGAGCAAGTAAGTCTGTGTTTATCATAAGAGAGATCTCACAAAAATATGAAGGATGACACAATTTTTTTTTTTTAACTAACAAAAGCAGCTAACACACCAGCTCCTATGTATACAAATCCTTCATACCTGCAAGTCAAAAACACAAAACCAACACAGAAAAGTAGGTTATTATTGTCAGTGGTTAGTGAATGCCATAAGTGGTTTCAAAAGACCTATCCGTGGTTTAGAACAGGTAAGTCAATATAGTCAACTTCTAGAACTAATATCGTCCAATACCCAAGAAACTCATTAACTCTCAACCACATTTAACTTTTGCCTTTACTTCCATAACCCTAAACTTCACTTATAAAAGAACCCTTAATCTCATATAACGCACACACCAATCAAAATCAAAACCTAATTTCTAAAAACCCCAATAATGAGTAGCTCCAACCCAATCAATCATTCATCATATGACAATGCCTCCTCCAACAATGATCTGAGAGATGGAAAAGAACTATTTGGCAAGCAATCCAAGCAAAGGAGAATAGCTCTTTTTAAGTTCGTATGTATCACCCTATGAAGATACGACGAAGAAACATCTTCCAAAGGTCAGTGCGCCTCCACAAGAATCCAATCCATGGCGATGTGACATACCTCCACAAGAACCGAGACCATTAAAATCCCATTTCTTCCATCATCGAAGATGATAGTGTGATGAATCCAAGTCATGCTTCAAGACTCGATGACTCTTCTAAGAAGAGGACTTCAAACCCCAAACCTTCATCATCAAACCCCAACCAAGACCACGAGCAAGAAACCCACCACCCCTAGGACGAGAGGTGGTTCTTGGTCTTTGTGGACCAAGTCGTGGTGCTTCTTCACACATCGTAACATGGAAGGGAAAAAGAGAGGGGTAAGTTGTCAGATGGTGGAGCAGTAGATGGATCACAAGAAGAATATCATATCATCCATCTATCTCGCCACAATCGACTTGACTTCTTCGTTTGCATCAATCCATCCTTCCCATTTTGATCCTTAGCTACTTCGTCGTCTCGGTCATGCATATGATAAATGCATATCCAAATTTAAACGATATAAGCAAGGATAGTAGTAGTAGAAATATTAGTAGAAAATCATGTATAAGTAGTCTTTAATTAGCACTTGAAGTTTCATTGTAAGTCATAGTCAAAACTGCTTTTGTTGAATGAACAATTTAACTTCGCATTCTTGAATCTCTATAATGACTTGTCTTTTATCTCGCACAATGGTTAGTGGAAACACGTAACAACTAGCGATTGGATTGATCAACTCTATCGGTGGTTAGAAACAATACTATCTGTGGATAGAAATGTAAATAGCAATACTAAGATTACATAATAACAGGTTCAATACTTATACTGAGAGATTAATCATTCCTATACTAACAACAAGATATTGAAACCTCCCCACATCAAAAGCTTTGGTGAGAAGATCGAAACATTGAAATCAAGATGGATTTTTACCATTTGAATCAACCTTTTCTCATTACAATCTCTAATAAAGTGATCTCTTATCTCAATATGTTTAGTTCTAGAATGTAAAACAGATTTTGATAATGCAAATTGTAATTGTTATTATCAATGTAAATCTTAGTATGCATAAAATTGTACCCAAAATCCGAAGAATTGATTACGTATCCAAAGAACTTGACCACAAAGAACTAGCATGACCACATATTCACTTCAGCTTGTAGAATTAGCCACAATAGTTTGCTTTTACACCGCCAAGAAATTAACTCGCTTCCCAAGAACCTGACATCCTCTGTGGTAGACTTCCTATCCGGACTAGCTCCAAAGATAGTCACTATCGATGTAGGCCACCAAATCAAAGGGAATCCTTAGAGTACCAAAGGCCCAATTTAGGATGACCTTTCAAATATCTAAAGATTCTCTTAACAACATTCATGTGTGAAGTATTTGGTGTGACTTGAAATCTTGCACACACATACCGAGAACATAATGTCCGCCTAGATGCGATAAGATACATCAAAGATCCAATCATGGATCCGCATAACTTCAAATCAACTTTGGGACTTCCATCATCTCGGTAGCATAGGTTTCGAGTCTCCATAGGTGTACTTGCACTCTTTACATCTTGAAACCCAAACTTCCTCAAAACATCTCGCTACATACTTGTCTTGACTAATGAAAATACCATCGGTCCTTTGTTGAATCAGTAGTCTAAAAGAAAGTGAGTTCTCCCATAGAACTCATCTCGAAACTTATCATGCATAAGTTTCTCAAAATCTCTGCATAGCTCCTTGTTTGTAGAGCCAAAGATGATGTCATCTACATAAACTCCGAACCAAGAAATATCATCTTTGTGCTTTCTAATGAACAAAGTTTTATCAATCATCCTCTTTTAAACCCATTGTCCATCAAATAAGTAGAAAGGCATTCATACCATGCCCTAGGAGCCCGATGCAATCCATACATAGCCTTCCTCACCCCGTAAACCTTGTCAAGATGATTAGGATCTTCAAAACCGTGGAGGTTGACAAACATAAACCTCCTCATCAATAGTGCCATATAAAAATGCACTTTTAACATCCATCTGATACACAACAAAATTCTTGAATGAAGCATAAGCCAAAAATAATCTAATAGCCTCTATCCTTGCAACTGGTGCAAATACTTCATCATAGTCTAAACCTTCAGTTTGTGTGTATCCTTGAGCAACCAACCTTGATTTGTTTCTTACAAAAATTCCTCTTTCATCCCTCTTGTTTCTGAACACCCATTTAGTCTCAATAGCCCTCTTCCCATTTGAAAGATCAACCAATGTCCAAACCTCTTGAAGCTTAAACTCTAAAAGTTCCTCTTGCATTGATTCTACCCAGCCTTCTTCCGATAAAGCTTCTTCCACTCTCTTGGGCTCCTTTTGAGACGAGAAACAAGCAAACAGCAATTTTGCGAGATCTTTATGATTGTTTCTTTTGTGAAGTGATCTTGCAAAGAACCCATGTTCAGAAAGGGTTCAAGTGTTCTTAACCCTCGCTTCTTGTTTGTACCGGAGTATTCAAATTTCCAAGTATTTGTTCCTTGGGATGAATCTTGTGAATGCTTGTAGTGGTGATTGGACTTTCATGAATGACAGTTTCCAAGTTTGACAAATCAGCATTGAAGAAATCATCCATGTCTTCATCATCAGTAGGAGTATCAATTTCTATTAAATCAGGCATATTAGGATCATGTGGATACTCCTAATCACTAAATAGTGGCTTTGGATGTGGTCCAAAGTAAGTACTATCACTAGTACTTGTAGCCGGGATTTCACTTGAACTATCAGTGGTAGAAGAAGGCTTGTCAATTCTGCTTGGCCCATCGCTTTCAAGAGGCTTAGCAGCTGCTTGCTTGCATCGCTTTTTCTTCTTTTCAATTTCTTCTACCGACATCGAGTTATCTTTCAAAAGCTCATCCTTATCTTGATGATGATCAACATTTCCTCTAGTATTCAAGACATCATCATCGGAGGGACCTTGCTTGTGAATGATGGAAGGAACAACCGACTTTCCACTTTTCAACCAAATAGAACTCCTTTGGAGAATCGCTTCCTTTGAAGATGTATCGCCTCGTAATCCTTTTGTGTACCGCATTAACATTAGTGGAAGTTCCCGCAATGATAGGCTCATAATTCATAGATTTGGTTAGCATATCAATGTTAAATGACCGGCCTGGTCCTTTGGTCTCAACACTAGAGTCTTTTCACCGAATTGAACATATAGGTTCTCTTCAACAAGTCTAGTCCTCCTATTGTATACTCTAAAGGCTTTACTATTAGTGGAATAGCCTAAAAAGTATCCATCATCCGCTTTTCTTGAAACTTGCCTAGGTAGTCTATGGTGTTCAAAATGGTAACAGACACCCAAAAGGTTTTAGGAATGCAATCATTGGCTTCCTATCATGTAACAAATCATAGGGGTCTTGTTATGAGGCTTCACTACCTTACTTGCTTTTGCACATAACATGCAATTCCTGACAAACCCAAAAGTTAGTTGGTAACTTAGACTCGACAACATGGTCCTAGCACCTCAATTCTCGTTCTATTTTTCCTTTCGGCACACCATTCTCATTGTGGTGTTCTAGCAACACTAAACTGCCTTTCAATACCTTTAGCTACACAAACCGATTCATCACATCATTCTTAAACTCGGCCCATTATCACATCGATTACTTTGACCTTATGATTAACTAGATTTTCTATCTTAGTAATGAAACTCTTAAGAATCTCACTAGTCTCATTCTTAGCGTACCAAAAGTATACCCAAGAAAATCTACTATAATCATCGGTGATAACTAGGCAATACGCTTATGGTTCAAGCTTCTAACAAAGGTAGGTCCAAATAAGTCCATATGAAGCATAAACAAAGGTTGTGTTATGGTGTTTACAGCTTTTGGTCTTACAAGAAGCTCTATGTTGTTTTCCTTTTGACAAGCCACATACGCTTCCTTACACTCAAAAACCTTTGAAGGTAACCCTCTCACTAAGTTTCCTTTTACGCTTTATTGATTGTTTGTAATTGAGATGACCTAGCCTTCTATGCCACAATTTTGACTCATCAACAGATGCTTTAGCAAACAAACATAAGGACCTATTAGGAAGAACATCTTTAAGATCAAAACAATATATATTTTCCTTCCTAGGTACCCTAAGTTGTATAAACTTCTCATCGTGCATCTTAAACTCGGGAGACAACACCACACACTCAGCTTTCCCAAAAAGTACCCAGTTTTTCTTATCACATTTTTGAAACATTGAATAAATTGTACTTAAGTCCTCAGACCAAATAGACTTTTCAAAGTCTAAATTCCTCGATTACGATTGTGCCTCCGCCAAGTATCTTTCCTCCCTTTGGATCATTGCCAATGCCACATGTCATGTGCCCGAACAACCACTATGAAAACTCCTTTATCTTTTAGCTCGGTTTGAAGATTGCCTGCGCATAAAATTACACAAGTTAGTTCCTCTTGTGGACCCAAGCCAAGATCGACTTGGTCTCGCCTGTGCATCAAAATATTCAAATTTCTTTAGGTCCATTGATGCACGCTTGACATGTGGTAAAACCTTGGTCTTAGGCTTCCATTGCCAACTTCTTGAGGCCTTAACAAGATAAAATGATTTCCAACCATCAGTATCGCTTATCACCTTTGGAATTTTTAAAACTTCTTTTGAATCGGTGGTGATATCTTGCTTAACAAAGGGTTTGATTCTCGCTTAGCCGTGTTTACATTTTGCTTAGCGATGGTTGGAACCCATTTAGGTGTAGCAAATGACAATTGATTTTGTATTCCCATTCCTCAACAACCCGCTCTTGGAATTATATTCTTGTTAGAATGAGGGTTTATTTTTCTTGAAAAGTTGTGATGATTTACCCTCCTCCAATGATTCCAAACTTGTGGTCTGCATTTTTATTACAATTTCTCTGTAAGTGTTCAAAACTACCACACACAAACAAGCCTTTTAACACATTGAAACTCATCACCTAATGCTAGAAATTAGACCATTTAAGCTTCTTTGATTACCCCTAGGTTTATATTGTTTCATCATTCCCCTAGGAATTTCCACTACTCTACAACTTTATTGGTAACTTTAGCTCCAAATCTAGGTACAAGGTTGACTTGCTTGAGAATCAACTTTCTTAACTTTCTCTATCTTTTCGAGACTTAGTTGATTCGGTTCTATCATCCTCGTAGTCTCGATTCCCAATCTTCTATTATGGGAGCATCGATAACTTATCGAACTTATCTTAGGTGTTTCATCTTATTTATCTCTTCAACAGTTTGTTAAAACCGAATTCACTACTAAATGATGCTTCTTTTGCGGTGGTGCATGTTTCATCAAAGAGGGTGGTGGCATATTATTGTATCCTAGACCAATACCATCTTTGAATGCTTTTGACCTATTGGCTTATTTACTAGATTAGAAGCATATTGTGTTTTAGCAACCCTAACAACATGTTTTCTTTTTTCATCTAGGGCTTTTAGTTTTACACTCTCTCCTCCGCTAGTTTATCTTTAAGCATTTTAATCTCTCTATCTTTAAGATCAATTTCACCACCTAGTATATTGATCTTTTCTACATACTCAAACTCACATTTAATACAAAATTTTAGTTTCTCTTCCACACCTTCTAGACCAACTCTATAACCTAAGTTATCTAAAGTCAATCTTTCTACTTCTTTCTCATACTCTCGGTGATAGCTTTTGAGATTCTAAGTTATCATAACATGATTTAAAAGAACAAGTAGATGTTTTAGAATCATTAGATACCTCGAATCGAACCAGAAGATGAAGCATAGGCCATTAGAGCAAAGTTATGCTCTTTTGAAGCTTCACTAGCAAGAAAAGCTGCATTTGGACCTTCTTCAATCGATCACTCCAATCATAATTACCAATCCCATCCCGAGCAACCAAAGTGAAGAAGCAAAGATGCTCTTACTGTTGTTGTCACACCCCAATTTACTGCTTTTGCGTGAATGGAATTCACGGGATAGACAATCATAGCACCACAATCACAGTTATATTGAACGACCTAAAGTGTCGCTTTAAAACACATCGTTGGATATTTAATAAAAGCGTCAGAGTTACAACATAGGTCCCAAAGTTATCAAGTTTATGGAAATACAAATATATTACAATTCCAAACGATGTTTTGAAAGAAAGTGCCATAATGTACAATGATATAAGTCGACGCCACGACTCAAAAGGGTTCCTTAACCATGCCATGATGAGTATGTCTTAGTTACACGAAAATACATTGCTAAACGGTCTACAATAATGTTGGTGAGAAATCATAGGTTTATGTAAATGTTTTATACGACTACGCAAGTATAGATCGGTATGACAATCATGTCACATAAAATGTTACAGTATGACAATCATGTCACATAAAATGTTATCGGTATGACAATCATGTCACATAAAATGTTACAATTGCTTAAGCGCATGACACCAAGCTCAGATCGATGTTCGCCCCAGCAGTGTCTTGCCAAACAACTCTAATAATGTTTATGAATGAAATGCATCCGTATGACTAGTTGGGATTCACCAACCCGGATGGAGGCGTCACCTCGATAGATCTATCCACTCACACACGCTTCTAGAAAATTAACGGCTCATGCATTGAAATGGGGACATTTAATCGGCAACGTGGGTAACTTAAGCAATGTAAATGAATTTAACATACTTGGTATCGTAATAAAATGTTGTGCAATGTATTCTCCCGTAGGTTTGAAATAAGTAAAACTTGAATAAATCGGGCTATGAAAACTCACCTTGGTATGCGTAAATGTAAGACATCACAACTAACATCAAGTAATAAATGTGCACCAGCTCCGACACGCCACCCAGATAAGTATGGTATGGGTTTAGTCTAAGTCTCGTATTCAAATGCATGTTGTGTAGATTAAACAACGCTTTTAAGTTTACACGTATTTATGTTTTGAAATGCTTAAAGTTCAAAAACGAGGGTTTTCAAATAAATTGAGTTATTGTAGCTTATGTGGTTGCTTTATAAGTTAATTAGATCATCGATGTTCATAAAAATGTAGTTGTGAAAATATTTGTAAGTGTTGGCTCTTGAAAAGTATGAGAATATATACGATATATTCACATAGGAGTTGGCTCTAATATTGCCTCAAGTAAAGGTGCGGAAAATGTATACTGAAACTTTCGTATAAAAGTTGACTCAATTATTGGCGGAGTATTATCGATGTCATAGGTAAAGAATATATATATTTTGGGAAAACTATAATAGTTATAGATTTCATGGATATGGTCAAAATAAAACATATTTATCGAACGAAAGAGTGAGAAAATATATATGTTTATAAACTTATAAAAGTTTTGTATAAAATTGTCAAATGTTAAATTCTAGGGTTTAAGTGTAAAACATTATACAAATTCTTAAAGCTTACAAAAGCTCTTAAAAGTGAGTGACAAGTTTGTCAAGTTACAGGGGCTGAAGTTGAACATTTATATAAGTGTGTAAAGCTTATAAAAGTCCTTAATAAAGGTGCAAAGTGGTTTTAGTTTGGAGGGCTAAAACTGTCAAGAGTTGAAAGTTAAAAAATAAGAAAAGAGTAGTAAAACTGTCATTGCCTAGGTTCGAACTCGCGACCTCTTGGAAACAAACCAAGTGACGCTACCATCTGAGCCAAGTGCTCTTTTGAGTTTTATTTCGTTTAGTAATCAAAATAAAGGGATTTCCACTGTTTAATATTTGTTTACAAAGCCTACTGACTACTGAGTTGTATTACGCATGCATGTATATCGTGTATCCTTCAAAGTTGTACGTAGTTTCCATCTTAAGCACACATCAGATGTAACTCATTTGGTTTATTCTCTGAATCCATTTGGTTTGAGCTTTCCAAACAAGCTTTCGAGGTATAGAGATATGGTCGATTAGTTGGCTTCTTGTTTACCAAAAGCTCATCCGAAAACCAAATGAGTTCAAATCGAATGAATTGAATAAGGGTTTGCACATAGCTTATCTGAGAATGAGCAAGTGCTTATTACCAACAAGCACTCGCCTAATTTTGACAGTCGCTTTTAGTGTTTTGGCCGCCGCAAGTTTACAAGGTCATAATTCCTTCGTTATAAATCGGTTTGACAAACGGGTGGACTTTTTGGAAAATAGGCGCGTCTATTTTATTTTTGATAGAAATACTATTTTTCAGAAATGAATCCTTCTATTAGAAAACGGGCCTCAACATGGTTGCCTGGAAAACAGTTTCGACACTTAGTTTTATTTTACAAATTCTGGACTGAACTAGATTTTCCTTATCTTTTAGTAGTCAGAACTTCTTTGTTAAGGCTCGGTTTGACTGAACCAAATTCCTACGTTTAGAGGGCCACGTGAACTACAACTTTACTGCTTTAAGTTTTCAAAATACTAGGTCTAAGGTATGTGTTCAAGGCTCAAACATGGTACTGTTCGACGAAGATTTTACATAAAATCACCGGTCCGGTGTTTGTATTATTTCTAGGACTTTGTGTTCTTGACCAAATGAGCAAATTTCGGATATGTAATACTTCTAACATTGTTTTAGCATCTATTGCAAAGATTTTTAGGAGTCGATGTCCCGGGGTGCTATTTTGAGAACATAATTGTCGAGTATACATTGGATATCAAAAATGGTTTGATAACCAACCTCAAATCGAAATAGGCATCGACATGAGCCAACTAGTCGAAATAAGCATTATTCCAAAGATGAGCCAAGACCCAAGTCTTAATATTTACTTCACTTTCGCCATACACGTTTCAAAAAAAAATGGAAAGTTATATGTTTTCATTTTAACGTGAGCATATATGAAATCGAAAAGGTGTGTTTAGCAAATGCATGAGTTTATCGAAGGAACTAAGATTTAAAAGAGATGTGTGTCGAGTTGGCTTACGAGTGAAAGGAGTGTTCAAGTGAGTGAGCAAGGACCAAGGAACCAACGAACCAAATACTTGAATAGCTTTCCCAAACAAAACCCGATTGTTTCCAAGATGCTAACCCGATCCCTTTACTTCCAAAACTTTTGACCCGGTAACACTTTACTTTGAAAATCTTTCTTTGCCATATCTTGGAAATTGTATACTTGGTATGAAAATGTGTTAACTTTGTATTTTAGCTCAAGTGTGGTTTGCTTTATAAGGTGTTAAGTGAGAGAGAGTTGCTTGATAGCTTTGTGAAACTTAATGTCACTTGTCCTTGTTTGGTGTACTTATGTTTCTGTTTGTTCGAATCCTACACGCAAAAAGAAAGTGAGGCATGTGGTGTTAAGTGTGTCAGTAAAAGAAAAGGAAAGATTAGACATGTGATGTTTTGTTTATTCATGTGTGTGTGTCATTGAATTATGGTGGTTTGAGGTTGCTTGAATCGGATGAAGGAAGTAAAGCTTAGGGAAAAGATAGTAGCATGGTACTATAAAAAGGTTTAGTGGAGTGGGTGAGTTATTTCTCATTTCATTTGTGTTGTATGACCGAGACTTGTAAATATATAAACGCTTGAAGTGTTTAAGTACCGATCATGAGATTTTCATGTATGTTAAACATACAATTGTTTGAGGGTCGGGTTCATGGGTCGTTTAAAAGGAGACTCGACATTATGTGGATACAAGAAGGGTTTTATTAACATTACAAACTCGGAATTGTTGAATTTGAATTGAGCTTGAACATTTATGGTTAAAAAATGTATACTTTTATATTTATTGTGTTTGGTTGCAAATAGTGGTGACACAATAAAATTAGAAAAGAGTGGGAAGCTAAAATGTGTCTTCCTTGAAATTTTGATATTTCATTTACGTTTTAAACGTGGTTTGAAATGTTTCAGTTATACGTTGAAAATGATTAACGTGTAAAATATGTTTTCGAGTGTGTTTTTATAAACGAAATATAAAAACATCAATATTGGTTTCAAAATGTGTTTATTAGACTAATACCATACTTTCTATTGGTCGGTTCGTGCGCGAGCTCGTGTTTTCGATAAAGTGAGATAACTTCTCGTTGTTGAGTTAGAAAAACTCATAAGTGGCCAGAAAATATAAAATATTCATTTTCTGCTATTCATAATTAGTTTAAATTGTTCCAAACAGGGGATAACCTCCTTATTTATCTCAAGTGAGCTAATGTTTGCTCAAAATCGTTCGTGTAATAATAAATAATAATTTATTATTAAATTTAAAATGTGGAAATTTACCGATTTATATACAAAATAAATTTAAAACACTAGGTAAACTCAAAATATTATTTTATAAACTAAATGTAAGTATAAAAATATGTCGGATAATTTTGGAAGTATCGGATTAAATGTTCAAAATAATAACTTACGCGATAGCGTTTATTTAATATGAAATTTTACGCGTTTAATGTGAAATGCAAATTCATGAATGAACTAACATGATGGAAATGATGTTAATGAAATGTAGACTAAACCTAGTCTATATGAAATGTACGTGATGATATGATCATGAATTCGCAACTAAACCATTAAGGTTACGCGAATTTGATACTCGTAAACCCGCCATACGATAAATGATGAAATAGTGAACTTGAGAAATGACACGAAATTACGAGTTGTCACATTCGCCCATCAAAAAGGAATTCATCTCAATTCAGTCCTTGTTGGGTCCTACGGTGTTATGTGTTGTCGGTGAAAAGATGAGGATACTTGGGTCGATTGGTTCGTCCAAAGGTTTTTCTCGATCGCACCACGCCTTTCAAGGCAAGATTTTGAACATAAATTCATTGCCAACTTGAAATTCTAATGGTTTGCGGCTTATGGGACATAATTCCAAAATTTGCATCGTATAACGATGTAGCTTATCTAGCTATATGTTGTTACTTGTAACTGATTCTTGATTTGTATGACTTCTTTGTTTGTTTCATGAATGAGTTATGGACTAATGAATTGGACTTTCTTGATTTTAACCCGTGAATCAGTGATTGATACCTCAACCTTAAAGGGCCTCAAATGGTGTAGTCAATATGTTCATGAGCTAACTATTGTTGTAAAGAAACTTGTTGATGGAGAATGATTTGCCTAACCATTTCTAGAAAGTCACACTTGCTTGAGCATATTATCTAATGTGGGAATTGTTCTCTCGCTCTAACCATTGAGTGAGGATAGTGAGCGGTAATCATGTCCTAATAGGTTCCATGGAAATCTCGAAATGACCGCCGCCAGCCTAAGGTAGATCGAATAGCTTATAATAGGTACAATCGAATTGATACCACGTGTCTCGTGTTAGATTTCAAAATGTTAAACTGTCGGAAAGGACCTTATTGAAAAGAATAGATTATAGGTAACAGCTGTGATTCCTCGCGTTTCTAGTCCTAGCAAATGTCATGACTTGAGTCTTACTTGCCTCACTTGCTTAGTCTCTATGACTAAAATGTTTATTGTTTGATTATCAAGTGTTTCCATGCTCCATGTTGTAAAGTCACAAAATCTTAAATATTCAAGTGAGGTGGTGTGATGGTTGATTTTCAAGACTTGTTTCAATATTGAGTACTTCTAAAATAATTCATCTCTTATATTGCTATCATGCTAGCAAGAAAATAGATATCAGCTCATACTATGTCGAAGAATGTTTGTTCTAATTTCACTTGTAGATGGAGAGTCATTGATTGTCCGATATGTTCAAACCTGTTGCATCTCTTTATGTGAAAGTAAAGTTATCCGTAATTCCTAGAGAACACAATGCCTTAGGGAAAGTTTATATCGATAACCTTAATCTAACCAAATTTTCCTTTAAGGAAAACTCATTGTAGGGAAATTCACATATTGTTGAAGCTATGTTTAGTGAAATGTTCGTAGTCTCGATTAGAATATTTGGTTTATCCTATAGTGTTGCTTAGTGTGTATTCGCTCATACTAAATTTCATGACTCGGTCTAGCTAGTACTTTTGAAATGATGTAATTTGGCTTCTAATTCAAGGATAGTGATTCGGATTGTCTCGTGATGTCTTAAGATTTTATTGAGTTGTGAAAGATCTCGCTACTTACTTCTAGCCCTTGTTGGTAATTCCAAAATCCTTTCATTGTTTTCTTGTATCGAGAAATCCTCCTCGTAGATGGTATAGAAAGCCTTTCCTAGAAAGGTCACTAGTAAAAATTTCAACTTATCGGTTGAGTGAATGACCTAATGACGTAGGTATCTATAGAGTGTTAACAAAATAAATGTTTATGAACAATTTATTTGATTTCAAAGTTTTGCTTTTTAATGAAGATTGTCTTAGGAAATTTGAAATGATACTTGTTTCTTTCATGACATAATTCTTCCTGAATTATACATAGGTGATCAGGTTATGTATAATCGAGGACAAATGATGTGTCGCTTGGTTTTGTTGAAATGGTATTATGTTTCTCCAAGTTTTAGATGGTATTCAACGTTTTGTTTTGTAAGACAATGGCTCAAACAATTTTTGAGTAACATGAAAATCGTTTAGCATGATGATATTAAATCGTTGATAAAATGACTGAAACCAATTGATAGGGTGGTAACGAAACAACTTGTTTTAAAACTTTAGGAAACAATGTTTCTAAGATAGTGTAGAATAGCTTGAAATAAAATTAAGTTAAAAAAAATGTTATGAAGTAGTAGTAAAGTATCTTGAAATATAATTTGTTGAATGGTTTGTAGGATACATGGGAGAACCTCATAGAATGGTAATAGTCTCCTAGTTAGACAAGAATAAAGTTGGCCTAACCCCTAGTAAGATAGTGAGGTATCATCGCGAAATGATTGAAGAATTAGGCAATCGGAATAGGGAATGAAGTAAACAAAGGTTGTGATTATCGTGGAGATAATAAATGATAAAGATTACATCGCCTAAAAAGGTACTTATTATCTGCTCATGTTGGTAGTCTAATCATGTCTCAAGTGTAGGAATAGTAGGCGGTCTAGCGACAATAGCCCTAGAACTCTCACAGCCCTCAAACCTATGAGATGGTGTAGTGTTTGTAGTCTTAGTGGTAGATGGTAATGGTGTGTTAAATCATGCACACTTCCCAAGATGCAAGTCAGATGTATGAGTATCGTGTATGAGATGTGATGGTACGGATGGTGCTCGAAATGATAATGATGAAAATGATAACAATGATGATAATGGAAATCCTTGTGGTGAGTTAAGAAAATAGGTTCATTAGGACTAAGCCAATAAGTTCTACCAAATGGTATAACTGCTCCAACGAATGATAAAATTGTCCTGATCCTACAGTGAATCAATGATGATCGTGATGGTGTAGGTGCAACTTCTCCCTTCTCAAAGGGTTCAGTGTCCACATCGGATAATATGTGTGGTAAGGCTGGTGTAAAGTCAACTGATGTTAAAATTGTGTTAGGGAATGACAGGGCATTCTCCACGTTAAAGTATGATGCGAGTATGATGGGATGGGTATTTGAAGGCATCTATTGTGACAATCGATTTCGAAATGAAAGTAAATAACTCGTAAAATGTGCGTATGAAACCGCATGTATAGTGACTATGCACTTATGATGAAATGATGAGATGCTATGATGATGTAGTTATAGTCTAGGGTCAATGATGCAACCTAGTTCTCTATAACCGAAGCTCTGATGCCAATCTGTCACACCCAATTTACTGTTTTGCGTGGAATGGAATTCACATGGATAGACATCATAGCACCACAATCACGGTTATATTGAGCGACCTAAAGTGTCGTTTTAAAAACACATCGTTGGATATTTAATAAAAGCGTTCGAGAGTTACAACATAGGTCCCAAAAGTTATCAAGTTTGCGGAAATACAAATATATTACAATTCCAAACGATGTTTTGAAAGAAAGTGCCATAATGTACAATGATATAAGTCGACGCCTACGACTCAAAGGGTTCCTTAACCATGCCATGATGAGTATGTCTTAGTTACACGAAAATACATTGCTAAAGCGGTCAACAATAATGTTGGTGAGAAATCATAGGTTTATGTAAATGTTTTATACGACTCACGCAAGTATAGATCGTATGACAATCATGTCACATAAAAATGTTCTGTATGACAATCATGTCACATAAAATGTTACCGGTATGACAATCATGTCACATAAAAATGTTACAATTGCTTAAGGGCATGATATCAAGTTCAGATCGATGTTAAGCCCCAACAGAGTGTCTTGCCAAACAACTCTAATAATGTTTATGAATGAAATGCATCCATTATGACTAGTTAGGATTCACCAACCCGGATGGAGGCGTCCACCTCGATAGATCTATCCACTCACACACGCTTCTAGAAAATTAACGGTTCATGCATTGAAATGGGGACATTTAAGCGGCAACGTGGTAACTTAAGCAATGTAAATGAATTTAACATACTTGGTATCGTAATAAAAATGTTGTGCAATGTATTCTCCCCCGTAGGTTTGAAATAAGTAAAACTTGAATAAATCGGGGCTATGAAAACTCACCTTGGTATGCAGAAATGTAAGACATCACAACTAACACCAAGTAATAAATGTGCACGGCTCCGACACGCCACCTAGATAAGTATGGTATGGGTTTAGTCTAAGTCTCGTATTCAAATGCATGTTGTGTAGATTAAACAACGTTTTTAAGTTTACACGTATTTATGTTTTTGAAATGCTTAAAGTTCAAAAACGAGGGTTTTCAAATAAATTGAGTTATTGTAGCTTATGTGGTTGCTTTATAAGTTAATTAGATCATCGATGTTCATAAAAATGTAGTTGTGAAAATATTTGTAAGTGTTGGCTCTTGGAAAAAGTATGAGAATAGTCACACCCCAATTTACTGCTTTTGCAATGAATGGAATTCTCGGGATAGGTGTCATAGCACCACAATCACAAGTTATATTGAACGACCTAAAGTGTCGTTTTAAAACACATCGTTGGATATTTAATAAAAGCGTTCGGAGTTACAACATAGGTCCCAAAAGTTATCAAGTTTATGGAAATACAAATATATTACAATTCCAAACGATGTTTTGAAAGAAAGTGCCATAATGTATAATGATATAAGTCGGCCGCGACTCAAAAGGGGTTCCTTAACCATGCCATGATGAGTATGTCTTAGTTACACGAAAATACATTGCTAAAACGGTCAACAATAATGTTGGTGAGAAATCATAGGTTTATGTAAATGTTTTATACGACTACATAAGTATAGATCGGTATGACAATCATGTCACATAAAATGTTACTGTATGACAATCATGTCACATAAAATGTTATCGTATGACAATCATGTCACATAAAATGTTACAATTGCTTAGCGCATGATACCGAAGTCTGACCGACATGTTCGCCTCCAACAGAGTGTCTTGCCAAACAACTCTAATAATGTTTATGAATGAAATGCATCCGTATGACTAGTTGGGATTCACCAACCCGGATGGAGGCGTCACCCTCGATAGATCTATCCACCACACACGCTTAGAAAATTAACGGCTCATGCATTGAAATGGGGACATTTAATCGGCAACGTGGTAACTTAAGCAATGTAAATGAATTTAACATACTTGGTATCGTAATAAAAATGTTGTGCAATGTATTCTCCCCCGTAGGTTTGAAATAAGTAAAACTTGAATAAATCGGGGCTATGAAAACTCACCTTGGTATGCAGAAATGTAAGACATCACAACTAACACCAAGTAATAAATGTGCACGGCTCCGACACGCCACCTAGATAAGTATGGTATGGGTTTAGTCTAAGTCTCGTATTCAAATGCATGTTGTGTAGATTAAACAACGTTTTTAAGTTTACACGTATTTATGTTTTTGAAATGCTTAAAGTTCAAAAACGAGGGTTTTCAAATAAATTGAGTTATTGTAGCTTATGTGGTTGCTTTATAAGTTAATTAGATCATCGATGTTCATAAAAATGTAGTTGTGAAAATATTTGTAAGTGTTGGCTCTTGGAAAAGTATGAGAATAGTCACACCTCAATTTACTTGTTTTGCGTGAATGGAATTCTCGGGATGATCATTATAGCACCACAATCACAGGTTATATTGAGCGACCTAAAGTGTCGCTTTAAAAACACATCGTTGGATATTTAATAAAAGCGCTCAGAGTTACAACATAGGTCCCAAAAGTTATCAAGTTTATGGAAATACAAATATATTACAATTCCAAACGATGTTTTGAAAGAAAGTGCCATAATGTACAATGATATAAGTCGATGCCGACTCAAAGGGGTTCCTTAACCATGCCATGATGAGTATGTCTTAGTTACCGAAAATACATTGCTAAAGCGGTCAACAATAATGTTGGTGAGAAATCATAGGTTTATGTAAATGTTTTATACGACTACGCAAGTATAGATCGTATGACAATCATGTCACATAAAATGTTACGGTGTATGACAATCATGTCACATAAAAATGTTATCGGTATGACAATCATGTCACATAAAAATGTTACAATTGCTTAGGGCATGATACCAAGCTCAATCGATGTTAGCGCCCCAACAGAGTGTCTTGCCAAACAACTCTAATAATGTTTATGAATGAAATGCATCCGTATGACTAGTTGGGATTCACCAACCGGATGGAGGCGTCACCCTCGATAGATCTATCCACTCACACACGCTTCTAGAAAATTAACGGCTCATGCATTGAAATGGGGACATTTAATCGGCAACGTGGTAACTTAAGCAATGTAAATGAATTTAACATACTTGGTATCGTAATAAAAATGTTGTGCAATGTATTCTCCGTGAGGTTTGAAATAAGTAAAACTTGAATAAATCGGGCTATGAAAACTCACCTTGGTATGCGAAATGTAAGACATCACAACTAACACCAAGTAATAAATGTGCAGCTCGACACGCCACCTAGATAAGTATGGTATGGGTTTAGTCTAAGTCTCGTATTCAAATGCATGTTGTGTAGATTAAACAACGTTTTTAAGTTTACGTATTTATGTTTTGAAATGCTTAAAGTTCAAAAACGAGGGTTTTCAAATAAATTGAGTTATTGTAGCTTATGTGGTTGCTTTATAAGTTAATTAGATCATCGATGTTCATAAAAATGTAGTTGTGAAAATATTTGTAAGTGTTGGCTCTTGGAAAAAGTATGAGAATAGTCACACCCCCAATTTACCTGTTTTGCAGCGGAATGGAATTCCTGGGGATAGACTGTCATAGCACCACAATCACAGTTATATTGAACGACCTAAAGTGTCGTTTTAAAAACACATCGTTGGATATTTAATAAAAGCGTTCAGAGTTACAACATAGGTCCCAAAAGTTATCAAGTTTGCGGAAATACAAATATATTACAATTCCAAACGATGTTTTGAAAGAAAGTGCCATAATGTACAATGATATAAGTCGACGCCGACTCAAAAGGGGTTCCTTAACCATGCCATGATGAGTATGTCTTAGTTACCTGAAAATACATTGCTAAAACGGTCAACAATAATGTTGGTGAGAAATCATAGGTTTATGTAAATGTTTTATACGACTACGCAAGTATAGATCAGGTATGACAATCATGTCACATAAAATGTTACGTTATGACAATCATGTCACATAAAATGTTATTGGTATGACAATCATGTCACATAAAAATGTTACAATTGCTTAAGCGCATGATACCGAAGTTCGGATCGATGTTAAGCCCAACAGAGTGTCTTGCCAAACAACTCAATAATGTTTATGAATGAAATGCATCCGTATGACTAGTTGGGATTCACCAACCCGGATGGAGGCGCCACCTCGATAGATCTATCCACTCACACACGCTTCTAGAAAATTAACGGCTCATGCATTGAAATGGGGACATTTAAGCGGCAACGTGGTAACTTAAGCAATGTAAATGAATTTAACATACTTGGTATCGTAATAAAATGTTGTGCAATGTATTCTCCCGTAGGTTTGAAATAAGTAAAACTTGAATAAATCGGGCTATGAAAACTCACCTTGGTATGCGAAATGTAAGACATCACAACTAACATCAAGTAATAAATGTGCACGCTCCCACACGCCACCTAGATAAGTATGGTATGGGTTTATTCTAAGTCTCAGATTCAAATGCATGTTGTGTAGATTAAACAACGTTTTTAAGTTTACACGTATTTATGTTTTTGAAATGCTTAAAGTTCAAAACGAGGGTTTTCAAATAAATTGAGTTATTGTAGCTTATGTGGTTGCTTTATAAGTTAATTAGATCATCGATGTTCATAAAAATGTAGTTGTGAAAATATTTGTAAGTGTTGGCTTTGAAAAGTATGAGAATATATACGATATATTCACATAGGAGTTGGCTCTAATATTGCCTCAAGTAAAAGGTGCGGAAAAATGTATACGAAACTTTCGTATAAAAGTTGACTCAATTATTGGCGGAGTATTATCGATGTCATAGGTAAAGAATATATATATTTTGGGAAAACTATAATAGTTATAGATTTCGCGGATATGGTCGTCAAATAAAACATATTTATCGAACGAAAGAGTGAGAAAAATATATATGTTTATAAACTTATAAAAGTTTTGTATAAAAATTGTCAAATGTTAAATTCTAGGGTTTAAGTGTAAAACATTATACAAATTCTTAAAGCTTACAAAAGCTCTTAAAAGTGAGTGACAAGTTTGTCAAGTTACAGGGGCTGAAGTTGAACATTTATATAAGTGTGTAAAGCTTATAAAAGTCCTTAATAAAGGTGCAAAGTGGTTTTAGTTTGGAGGGCTAAAACTGTCAAGAGTTGAAAGTTAAAAAAAATAAGAAAAAGAGTAGTAAAAACTGTCATTGCCTAGGTTCGAACTCGCGACCTCTTGGAAACAAACCAAGTGACGCTACCATCTGAGCCAAGTGCTCTTTTGAGTTTTATTTCGTTTAGTAATCAAAATAAAGGGATTTCCACTGTTTAATATTTGTTTACAAAGCCTACTGACTACTGAGTTGTATTACGCATGCATGTATATCGTGTATCCTTCAAAGTTGTACGTAGTTTCCATCTTAAGCACACATCAGATGTAACTCATTTGGTTTATTCTCTGAATCCATTTGGTTTGAGCTTTCCGAAACAAGCTTTCGAGGTATAGAGATATGGTCGATTAGTTGGCTTCTTGTTTACCAAAAGCTCATCCGAAAACCAAATGAGTTCAAATCGAATGAATTGAATAAGGGTTTGCACATAGCTTATCTGAGAATGAGCCGAAGTGCTTATTACCAACAAGCACTCGCCTAATTTTGACAGGTCGTTTTTAGTGTTTTTGGCCAGTTTTCGGGCAAGTTTACAAGGTCATAATTCCTTCGTTATAAATCGGTTTGACAAACGGCTGGACTTTTTGGAAAATAGGCCGCGTCTATTTTATTTTTGATAGAAATACTATTTTTCCAGAAATGAATCCTTCTATTAGAAAAACGGGCCTCAACATGGTTGCTCGGAAAACAGTTTCGACACTTAGTTTTTATTTTACAAATTCGGACCGAACTAGATTTTTCCTTATCTTTTAGTAGTCGTAACTTCTTTGTTAAGGCTCGCTTGACCTGAACCAAATTCCTACGCTTAGAGGGCCACGTGAACTACAACTTTACTGCTTTAAGTTTTCAAAAATACTAGGTCTAAGGTATGTGTTCAAGGCTTAAACATGGTACCGTTAAACGAAGATTTTACATAAAATCACCAGTGTCCGTGTTTGTATTATTTCTAGGACTTTGTGTTCTTGACCAAATGAGCAAATTTCGGATATGTAATACTTCTAACATTGTTTTAGCATCTATTGCAAAGATTTTTAGGAGTCGATGTCCCGGGTGCTATTTTGAGAACATAATTGTGAAAGTATACATTGGATATCAAAATGGTTTGATAACCAACCTCAAATCGAAATAGGCATCGACATGAGCCAACTAGTCGAAATAAGCATTATTCCAAAGATGAGCCAAGACCCAAGTCTTAATATTTACTTCACTTTCGCCATACACGTTTCAAAAAAAATGGAAAGTTATATGTTTTCATTTTAACGCGAGCATATATGAAATCGAAAGGTGTGTTTAGCAAATGCATGAGTTTATCAAGGAACTAAGATTTAAAAGAGATGTGTGTCGAGTTGGCTTACGAGTGAAAGGAGTGTTCATGAGTGAGCAAGGACCAAGGAACCAACGAACCAAATACTTGAATAGCTTTCCCAAACAAAACCCGATTGTTTCCAAGATGCTAACCCGATCCCTTTACTTCCAAAACTTTGACCCGGTAACACTTTACTTTGAAAATCTTTCTTTGCCATATCTTGGAAATTGTATACTTGGTATGAAAATGTGTTAACTTTGTATTTTAGCTCAAGTGTGGTTTGCTTTATAAGGTGTTAAGTGAGAGAGAGTTGCTTGATAGCTTTGTGAAACTTAATGTCACTTGTCCTTGTTTGGTGTACTTATGTTTCTGTTTGTTCGAATCCTACACGCAAAAAGAAAGTGAGGCATGTGGTGTTAAGTGTGTCAGTAAAAGAAAAGGAAAGATTAGACATGTGATGTTTTGTTTATTCATGTGTGTGTCATTGAATTATGGTGGTTTGAGGTTGCTTGAATCGGATGAAGGAAGTAAAGCTAGGAAAAGATAGTAGCATGGTACTATAAAAAGGTTTAGTGGAGTGGGTGAGTTATTTCTCATTTCATTTGTGTTGTATGACCGAGACTTGTAAATATATAAACGCTGAAGTGTTTAAGCACCGATCATGAGATTTTCATGTATGTTAAACATACAATTGTTTGAGGGTCGGGTTCATGGGTCGCTTAAAAGGAGACTCGACATTATGTGGATACAAGAAGGGTTTTATTAACATTACAAACTCGAATTGTTGAATTTGAATTGAGCTTGAACATTTATGGTTAAAAATGTATACTTTTATATTTATTGTGTTTGGTTGCAAATAGTGGTGACACAATAAAATTAGAAAAGAGGGGAAGCTAAAATGTGTCTTCCTTGAAATTTTGATATTTCATTTACGCTTTTAAACGTGGTTTGAAATGTTTCATTATCGTTGAAAATGATTAACGTAAAATATGTTTTCGAGTGTGTTTTATAAACGAAATATAAAACATCAATATTGGTTTCAAAATGTGTTTATTAGACTAATACCATACTTTCTATTGGTCGGTTCGTGTGCGAGCTCGTGTTTCGATAAAGTGAGATAACTTCGTTGTTGAGTTAGAAAACTCATAAGTGGCCGTAAAATATAAAATATTCATTTTCCGCTATTCATAATTAGTTTAAATTGTTCCAAAGAAGGGATAACCTCCTTATTTATCTCAAGTGAGCTAATGTTTGCTCAAAATCGTTCGTGTAATAATAAATAATAATTTATTATTAAATTTAAAATGTGGAAATTTACCGATTTATATACAAAATAAATTTAAAACACTAGGTAAACTCAAAATATTATTTTTATAAACTAAATGTAAGTATAAAATATGTCGGATAATTTTTGGAAGTATCGGATTAAATGTTCAAAATAATAACTTACGCCGATAGCGCTTATTTAATATGAAATTTTACGCTTAATGTGAAATGCAAATTCATGAATGAACTAACATGATGGAAATGATGTTAATGAAATGTAGACTAAACCTAGTCTATATGAAATGTCCGTGATGATATGATCATGAATTCGCACTAAACCATTAAGGTTACGCTGAATTTGATACTCGTAAACCCGGTTCACGATAAATGATGAAATAGTGAACTTGAGAAATGACCCGAAATTACGAGTTGTCACAGCTTGTCCTCTTAATGCCTTCAATTCTTTTAGAGCTCGACATTCCCTAGCTAAGTGACCTTTCTTCTTGCGGTCAAAGCACTCCATCTTGCTTTTGTCGAATCCACTCTCCTTTGACCATCATACCTAACATGTCTTCCATCCTCCTCGAAACTTCCTTGCTTGAAGAGTCAACATTGCCATTTGCCATTGAAGATTAATTTCATCAAGATCATCGGGATCAATTTGATCTAGATCTTGATTCAAAACATCAACACCGTAGTTGAATCGTGAAAGCACAAATTGCACCATCACTAACATTATCACTAACAAAGTGGTATTGTTTGCAATAGCCGTGGTTATACCATAAGCGCAAATGGATACATCTTGTGGGCTTTTGTGATTAGTGGATACAAAAGCAATGTTTTGATTAGCGTAAGATGAGTGAGAAAAGTTATTCTCGGACTCATAAACCTTCAAGTTGTTGAAGAGATTATCTAGAGTCATTGTAGCAATGTCCGTCTTATTTCTCCACACAATTGTATGAATAGCCCATTCGATGATAAACTCCTAATGAACTTCAAATTAATATCTTCTTGAAGGAACTTGTAACCCAGCGACTTCACTGGTGATAAGTTTTGAAGTCTATTGTATGTACCATCAATCTTTTCTCCACTAAGAGCGTTGAAGGTTTCAAATTGATGCTTGAGCATATTCATCCTTGACTTCTTTGTAGCTTCATTACCAAGAAACCTTAATTCAAGAGCATCCAAGAATTCTTTAGCAGACTCATATTGATCAAAGTCCAAGGCAAACTCATTTGGTATTCCATAGAGAGAATACCGTGAGCTTTGATCTCCATTTTCCTTTAGCTTTATCAGTTCACTAACAATAGCAATCTCCTTTCCATCCTCACCCTTCTTAGGAAGAGTGTCTCCTTTTCAACAACATCCCGTAGAGCATAATCAATCATACAGAATGTATTGCCTCATTCGCATCCTCCGATTTGATACTCACCATGTTTGAGCATGGGCACTTTTGAAGCAAGCACCATGTGAGTTTCGGCGTACATCTTAACTTACTTGAATAAAGATTAACAGACTTCTTCTTGGTTACGGCTTCTAGATCACAAGCTCGATACCACTTATTGATCCCGAATGAGCAAACGATCTAATATAGAAACCGACTTGTAACAAAAGCTTATCAAGTATTACGCGAATTTAATACTTAATCTTAAGAAGAAGAATAGTAAACATTCAACACCTCAATATTATTTATTAATACTAATACTCTTACAAGATTAGGGTTTTGCAACCTTGAAGTGTATCGACCTTAGATATAAAACATAACGTATATCTAACCTAACCTAAGACCTCCTTTTATAGGCTAAGGAGTCCTATACATTATACAATACGTAACCTACAAGATAAATATCTTTTCCATATTTATCTAATACAATAAACTAACCGACTATACAAGACTAGCAAGGTTACAATATATTATCCGTGGTTACACAATACTACTAGCCGCGATTGTCTTCATCCGTGGTTACACTCTTACGTCCGTGATTATATCAAACCCGTCCGTGGTTCCGATTTAGAGTAATTCTTGATGCAAGGAACCTAAAACCCAACACTTTATTAAAGGGGGAGTATAAAACAAAAGTGTTCCAAATTCATGCTTAAATCAAACTGCTTTGTCTCCCAAAAGATTCTAAAATGTTGTTTAATCATTGATATCAAAAATATCACGAATATGCTATTTTTGAGGGGAGGAGACGTGATTAAATGTGATCAAAAAGTTTAATGATCGTTGTTTGATTCTCAAAAGAGCTCGACTCGCTTGAAACCAATGAATCGACGAGGAATAATGTACCATCTCGAGAAACTTTCTATGGACTTGACCAGACGGTAATAATTTCAAGCTAGTTCTCTAGTGATGTAAACGTGTCTCGAATCGGTCTAGTTCATTTAAAGTCGATCAATTCAAAAGTGCGAACTCTACCCTCTATGTGCGATTGCACAAAACTTATAAGTACGGGAGTGTTTACGAAAATATAAAACTCTCAAGTGTTCCAAACATGTTTTCTATCAAAACACTTTGAGATATTTTCAAGAAAAATGGTTTTATGGCAACAATAGACGCCATGGAGTTATAAGGTGACTAAGGATAGAAATCCGTCCTATGATCCGCCAGAGCCGGAGGGATCTACCCAAGGACAATACCCATAGTTAATATTAGAAGTCCTTAGGTATGATTGAAAAAAAGGAGTAATGTGAGAAAGGAGAAAGAAAGGGTTGAAGAATTAAAAAGAAAAGTATAAGAAAGGGTGAAAAGAAATAGCCCTCCATATTCAACCTTAGGGCAGAAACCGGGTTCAATTCATCTGCTACTGGTTGTCACTATATGACACTGGTATTGAAGACAAAGACGTCATGGACCCAATGATGCAATGCACTAAACCTTCTAGCCACTCAATTCCTCTTAAAAGGATTTGTTTCATTCTCACTGGGAACCCTACATAATCTATCGACTTTCTCTTAGAGATCGTTGGTATTGAAGAAGGAGACCCTCTCCCTAGTCTCCGCTTAGGAAAACCAAAATGCACTAATTGAGTCTAGAGCCACGAGATTCATCAAAATATCTCCTAGGAACACTTGACACGACATCGGTTGTTGTTCATCATTAAAGGCACATGTAATATATTCTAGAGTCCCACGCAGATCTTAGCAATCGCGTAACATTTATGAGAAGTTTCACATCTATGATCTTTAGTGATTGAATGGAAACTCCGCCAGGTCAACATCAAGCATCCCCGACAACAGTCACCGGTAACTCCCGTGGATTACGCTTAGTGTGTCTCAAACGGTCTCGATCGTGGAGTGATGCTTCGTGTACTTCACGACTCATCCGAATTGTAGATGTACTCGGTATATCGCGTTATCTCACTTGTGGGACTCCAGTTCAGAATGGCCTTTGTAAGAATTAGAGATGTGTTTTCACACTATCTCGCTAACACCTCGAAATTCAAACTTGTAAGTGCCTAATCCGCTTATTACTAACCTGTTTTATGTTTTCTTCTTATGGAAGCTCCAGAGCGGATTGATCGTGCGATTTTCCACATGCTCATACCAACAACACATGAAAGTTCTCATCAAAATCAAAGGCAACACAAAGTTAAAGATGATTCTTAGTCAATGTCAAAGAATCAACAAAGTTTAAAGACTCGAGAACTACATCATTGGTAACCAATACACAAATAGAAGTGTGAGCATGGTGGAGAAAGGCGTGGAGACACCCAACCAACTAAGTTGACAATGGCAGACAACACCATTAACTGATCACAAAGCATGAAGGAACAATGAAACAAGACTATTCTATATCTACACACAAAGTTCTAGCTCGAGAAAAGTAAAGACCTATTCAAGTGGAGCATCTTTTGAATGACCACCCCTTAGGGGGACATTGTTAGCCTTAATTGTCTATATTAGAAGTGATGGTCATTCACACTTAGGAACTTTGTAACGAGTGTTAGATATCGTGATAGAATAGTCAACGGGCTCGTGGACTGGGCTAAGCTAATTGGTTAGAAGTTAAGTTAAGCTAGCCTTATATCAATCCATGTCCAACCCAAGCCCAACCGAGCCCATGCCAAGCCCATTAGGGCGTCTACTACTTGTACTATATAAACCCCTCAAATTCTCATTTGAGGGGTGTGCTTGAGTGTGTGTGTGTGTGTGTTTTCTTTGGAGCAATATAACATCTCTTGTTTTTATCTCTCTACACATTCATACGCATAACTTATATCATCATCAAGTCACCATCTTTCCTTTCTTTATTTCATCTTCTTATACGTATAAGTGTTTGTGGTTTAACGTGTTCATCCTTGTGTTCTACGTGTTGGGTTTGTGATAAGGTTGATAGATTTAAGGTCCTACATACGCTCATAAGCAAACCATTCGGCGTCGTTTATCGCAGTGAACTTCAACGAAATTGCTTGATGGCGTGTAGAGATCTTCACAAGTTTGGGGATCACACATTGAAGAAGGTTAGGGATGGATTGGCTTATAGGTTGAAGGATATACATGAAGACATTGGGAACAAAAAGCGATGGAACTCTCAGGACCGAAGGGATGTAAGGAGGATCATCACTATGATTGATGAAAGGTTATATCGAAGGGAGCAGTTCAGAAAATTAGAGAGCTTTGTAGGTGGTCGACCCAGGATTAATCTCACCGGCTATCAACGCCCGGTTCGCACTCCTGGCAACATCACTGGCCTACCTGGTACCCCTTGAACTGCTTCTATTTCATATTTCATTTGGATGTGTGATTTATTATGACCATGGCTTGTGCAATCATATCAGTGTACAACCCGTACTTGTCAAGAAAGGACCCTGTGGTACGCTTCAGTGCCACAATCCTTATAATAGGAGCGAAAGCTTCTTACTTTTGAGTAAAACATATCAAACCTTTCAATTTTCAAAGGTTTTGCTCAAAAGAACAAGTACTTCCCCTTATGATTTTTAAAACCTCAACCGTTTATATCACTTGTTGAGGGGGAGTATTTGACTTAAAACTTTGTTCACAAAAAGTTCTTTGTGCAATCTTCCCACAAAACTCAAAATGGTCATATTTATTCTCAACATTTCTTCAAAAACAACACTTATATGCCATTTTTGAGGGGGAGAAAATATGTGATAAGAAATATGTTGTGTTTTGCTAGTTGAATCATCGTGTGAAAAGACTTCAACCCATGAATTGACGGGATCTAAACAGTCATACATTGAAAGGATTTGTCTTCCAAGACTTATCCAAGTAAATTGTACTGTTGGGATATGAAAGTGTCAAGAGATGAAAGCATCAAGATATGAAAGTACCGTGGTGCAAAGTACCGAAAAGTCAAAGAGTCAAAGTACTTGCTAAAGACAAAGTCAAAGTATCGCACTATGAAGTCAAAGTGTTGAAAGAACAAAAGAACTGTTATATTCGTTTATGGAAAGTATTGTAACTCTAGAATATTCTATGTTTAGATTACTTGTCGCATAAGGATACAAATTGTAAACCGACTAGGATATCCTTGAGCCTATAAAGGACTCCTAGATTGGCATTAGAGGTACGAGTCTATGAGTTTTAGAGTTTACAATTCACAAGTTATTTAGTGTTTTAGAGAAGTTCGATAATCTTAGAGTTGTTTAGAGTATCCGCATAATAAGCGATTTAGAGTTTATAATAAAAGTTATTCTTCTTAGCTTTGTTAAGTAAATTCCGCACTTGATAAAGATTGCTCGTGTTTCTTTGTTAATAACTTAGGATTTATCCGAGGTTGTTATACCTTAAACAAGCTAGTTAAGTTAGTTTGATTAAAGTATATCGATCCAACAAGTGGTATCGAGCTTGTGTAGAAACTCGAAGAAGAAACCCTACTAACTATATTCAAGATGTCGACCGAAGTCGCTCCACCTCCCTCAATCACCTCACTCGAATTCCAATAATCAAGAAAGGAGAATATGATCTACGGTGCATGAAGATGAGGCAAGATATTGCCATTACAGACCATGCTCGTGGAATGTAATTGTGAATGGGAATGAAGTAGTTCCGAACCCATTGATATTCCCCGGACAACCCATAGCACCAAGGCGCCTTACCAAAGAAGAACCCTAAGGAATCAATAAAAGGCACTAAACATTCTCTTATCTCGCCATTCCGTATGGTCATATTCTCAAATTTCATGATGCTAAAGATGCTAAGCTCTGGTCGCTTCTCAAGACCAGATTTGAGGGAATGAAGCCTCTAAGAAGATGCACAAAATTTGTCAAGCAACATTGAAACTTTCACAGTTGGTGAAAGAGAAAGTTTTGATGTCGATATGACAGTTTCAAAATCTCCTCAACATGTTGGAGTTATACAAGGCGTATATCGATTGAGGATGCTAATTTGAAGTTTCTAAGGAGTTTGCCATCTACATGGCATGTGATTGCTACTATGATCGAGGACAACAAGGTTTGGATGTCATGGACTTTGATGATCTCTACCATCAACTAAAGGTGTATGAGCATGAGATGAGTGGTCAAACAAATTCCAAGTCTCACAAGATACTTTTCTATCATCGAAAAGAAGGGCGATTTCCATCAAAATACCGCTTCTCCTCAAAGTACTGCTTTCAATGTAATCGTTGTTTACACCCCCCTTCATATGTTCGTGAGCCCCACCACCTACCACTATGCACTCGAGATGAAGTTGTGTGCTCCTTCTTTGCACAACAAGCCGCTTTACTGGCCACTTATGAGGAAGATCTAGCACGGATTGAAGAAGATGCACTTGAAGAAATTGATATCGTGGCAAGTTGCTATGATCAATGCAAGGATCAAAAGTACATGAAGAAGACAGCAAAAGCATTGATTTCAAACCGAAACAAGGAATAACTTTGACAAATCCAAAATTGAATGCTTCAATTGTCAAAAGACCGGTCACTTTGCAAGGGAATGCATTTGCTAAGTATCAAGCAAATGTAATATCTCGAGAAACCAAAACTTGAGCTCAAAGAAATTCCACCATCAAACAAAGGCTTTGGTTGCTCAAGAGAAGTTATCAAGTTGACCGGAGTGAAGAGTTTGATGATGAACCAAGTGACTTCATCAGATGGTAGCAAAGGAAGATGTAGTTGAAGAAACAAGGAAGCATTGGACCGAGCACCGCTTTTGATGAAGAATCGAACATGCCGCTTTGGAATCGGATGATGGCTTTGGAGGATTTGATTGGAGCAAAGAAAGTGAAGATGATCCTGTTCTTCTTGCAATGGTGGCTACTTCACCAACTCGCCTCCTATCTCGAGGTATGCTCAAACTGTTATGATTTTTATCAAAAATTACTTAACAGCTATGTAATTGAAAGAGATAATTGTGTTAGGGCTAGGTCCGAGGTAGTCGGTTATCAAATAACCTTAGAATCTATGGAAGCCAAAATTCTAGCACATGAAACTAATGAAGTAGCTTGGGTGAAAATATGAACAATGTGATTACCGCTTAAAACTTAGTGAATGGAAATTAAACCGTAAAATTGTCGAAATTGAGAAATTAACTAAGGAAAGAGATGATTTGTTAGCTAAGTTTGATGCCCGGAAAGAATCGGTTTGTCACATGTTTCTTATGTTCAAAAACAAAGAAAGAGCCTACCTTAAAACCGGATTAGGTTTTGGAATGGATTTTAGTAAACTAGAAGAAAACCAACCTAGTGATCAGGATGAAGGTGATTTTGAGGACATAACCACTAGTGATGATGAACTCATTAACTATGTAGATACATCTAGTAATGAGGGCTCAATAAGTGAACCACCTCCTGAGTATAAGAAAGATAATGGTTATCATGTTGTTCCTCATCCCATCGGCATTCATCAACCCTCTAGGCCCGATGTTTCTCGTTTGGAGTAGATAGTCTAGAGTTTAGGAAAAGCTTGTAGCTCAATCTAGGTCCGAAAATCCAAAGAAGTCAGTTGAAAATAATGTTCAAAATCAAGCAATACCTTTAAATCAAAGTATCGCTCCACAAGCGTACCTTCTCGCAAAACATTTTCAAACAAAGATCGCTAAACCTTTTGGGATAACTTTGGTCAAAACAGTTTCATCATTTACCAAGAAGGCAAAATAATTTTGGGCATAGACATCGAAGAAATCACTTTGGAAGTACGGGTCAAAAGCTGTGTTTTGTGTGTTTTAGTCCTACTCATTTAATCAAGGATTGTGAACATCACTGTAATACCTTAGCAAATTTCCAAAGAATAAATCGCCAACCACACACCTAGAGAGCACAAACCGCTTTGAAATAATTCAAATAGGGTTAATCACGTAAACTTCACACCGGATCATAGATACCCACATCGAGAAGACCTTTTCAAAACCTTCAAGATCTCACAAGACTTTCCAAAGTACCGTCATTAAAACAAGGTACCGATCACACTACTTGGAATAGGAATCCTAGGAGATCTCACTATCAACCTAGAAGGTATTACAATTCACATGGGGATCTAGATCACAGAACCACGTGTTAAACCGAATGGGTTAAGAGGGAAGGTATCATTGAGGAACACACAACACTTTCAACAAAAGTGAATCGATGTTTTTGTGATACAAGAAAAAGCTAATAATCTTGTAAAAGAGATTTGTGTTGAAAAATCAAAAGTTTTGAAAACCACATGCTAAAGATCAAAAGATAATTCGGATCATCATTTGAAAGATAGTGGAATTACATACTCAAAGAATTTGAGTTTGTAACTCCACAAGGGAAAACAAGTCAAGAATGGCTGGGTTCCTAAAAATCACTAACTCTTTTCTTTGTGTGCGGGGCAACCCGTAAGAGGAGCTTAAAGATCATCTAATTGTGGATAGTGGTTGCTCGAAGCATGACAGAGACAAAGAGATCCTGTCGATTTCGTAAATATTAGTGGAGGAAGAGTTGCATTTGGGAATGATCCCAATGGAGGAAAGATTATCGAAAAGGAACTATCAAAGGTGGCTTATAGACTTTGAGAATGTTAGATATGAAGGAGCTTAAGTTCAACTTGTTATCGGCCTCTCAAATTTGTGATAAAAAGCATCGTGTGTTATTCAACGACACGTAATGTCTCATCCTTTCCTCCGATTTTAAGCTCGTTGATGATGAATTAGTAGTCCCAGAGTACCAAGGACAAATGATGTGTATAGTTTAGACATGAAGAGTCTACATTCTTATGGAAGAGCTACATGTTTGGTGGCTAAAGCAACATCTGAAGAGGCACATCAATGGCATAGAAGATTGGGCCATGTTAATTTCAAGAATATCAACAAACTGGTCAAAGGAAATCTAGTTAGAGGCTTACCTTCAAAGACTTACAAGAATGATCAATCATGCTTGGCATGCAAGAAGGTTAAACAACACAAAGCTTCATGTAAGAAGCTTGAGGAGAGAACTATTAGAGAACCATTGGGGCTGTTACATATGGATTTTTTGGACTGTCTCGTGGCAAGTTTAAACAAGAAAAGTACTGTTTGGTTGTTACAGATGATTGCAGAGATTCACTGGGTTTTCTTTTTGGGTTTTAAGGATGATACTTTTGATGCTATCTGCGACACTCATAATAGATCTTGAAAACCAATTGAGACTCAAGGTTAGAGGTATTAGATGTGATAATGGGACTGAATTCAAGAACAAGCTTATGGATGAATTTTGTGCAAACAAAGGCATAAAAGGGAGTTTAGTATTGCAAGAACACCACAAAGAAATGGTGTTGCGTAGAGGAAGAATAGGACTTTGATTGAAGCAAAGAAGAACAATGCTAGCGATTCCATCTACCTATTTAATTCGGGCGTGTCAAGTACTGCGTGCTATGTACTTAACGTAGTCTCACCACCAAACCACGATGAAGACACCCTATGAATTGTCGATGGGCAATAAACCCAACATTCGCTTTATGAAGCCTTTTGGATGCCCTCTCACTATTTTAAACACCATTGATAATTTGGGAAGTTTGATGGCAAGTCCAAGAAGGATACTTATTGGGTTATTGCACTAACAAGAAGGCTTTAGAGTATACAACGAGTTACTAAGAAGATTCAAGATTGTCTTCATGTTGAGTTTTTAGAAGATCAAGACAATGATAAGGTTTTAAATGTACCTTTTGAGGGTCGTTTAAGCCCTTATTTGATCACTTTTGTATCCGTTATTGCTTAATATCGCTCCTTTTCACTTTTAGGTCTCTTGAAGGCAAACCATCAGAATGACACTTATTTGGACGAAAAGGCGCGGATATATGAAGAAAATGGCCAAAGTCAAGAATCGAGACACTCAAGTCGCTAAATTACAAGGGACGGCCATCGCTAATCTGCGACGCCGTCGGAGGAATTTGTGACGACACGTAAGAGAAATTGCTAGTTTTTGAGGACGGCCGGGCTTTAAAAGAGTAGGTCGTCGCAACTCGCACGCCTAGATTCAATCCAGACGGCGCCGGTTAAAGAGGATGGCGTCACAAGCATAAGGTGACGCCGTCG
This sequence comes from Chrysanthemum lavandulifolium, assembly GCA_022545495.1. NCBI lineage: Eukaryota > Viridiplantae > Streptophyta > Magnoliopsida > Asterales > Asteraceae > Chrysanthemum > Chrysanthemum lavandulifolium. The sequence continues at coordinate 252,992,140 of CM040243.1, read as the reverse complement.
CAAGATTAACTTGCCAAGACGAAACCCTAATGATGGCGACACGACGGCCACAAATCATAAGGTGACGCCGCCGCACATGTAATCTTATATATAGAATCCGAATTTTTCGCTTTAGAGAGTAGTCTTTGGGTAAACTTTGAGTAAAACCTAAACCGAACCAAGGTCGTATTTTAGGTTCTAAACCCTATCTTACACCAAGATAAGTTGTTTACTTCATTAATTTAATTATGTCTTCAATTATTTGTGTGTATGCTTGCATGTTCTCCATGTCCCATTAATTTACTTGTGTGTTTGCTTAGGAATATGAAACTTAATTATTGAATATTGATTGGTTGTTTCTTATCTTAGTTGATTAATGATCTAGTAATGCGATAGGTCATTCATTGTGTACTTAATGCTTGATTAATCTTGGTGAACCTTAGGTTATAGCACTTTGAGTTGTTGTAAGCTAAACTATCCAAAGAGGCCTTAGAGTTAGAGTTTATCATCCCTAGTGGGTTTTGTAGACGAGACCCTTTGGTAACTTCAAAGAGTAGGAGAAACGATACCCTACAACTTTAGACACACAACGCAACTAGAATAAGGACGTGACAATTCAACCACCAATAGAAGATAATTAAGGAGTAGTAAAACCTAAGTAAACACATCTTTAAACTATCATACGAGCACACAATAATTAGACATAGACTACCACCACCTTAGTTTAGATAATTAGATAATAGTAGAGTAATCGGTAGAAATACCAACCCCCAAATCCAAACCCCGAGATTCGTATTTTCCTTTTCTAAAAACATAAAAGATAAAAATAATCTTCCTCAACCCCAACCTTAGCGTAGTAACTTCTCACTAGCATTCCTATTCCCCAGAGAACGATATCAATTCCCGTGGCTTACCCTAATACTACACTACAACGATTAGGTTCACTTCCTAGGGTGTTGAAAACTTGCTCGACGAAAAGGAAGTTCCTTTGACCCCGAACGCTACTGTAAGCGTATCAAGTTTTTAGCGCCACGGGGAATAGAATAGCTAGTTAGTAGTCCACCTCGTTTAGGTTTCTTTGCTTGATTCCTATCAAGTAAACTTTTTTCTCATTTTTAGCTTCCTTTTAGTCTATCCCCCTTCTTCGTGACCTTTGTTCGTAACCCCATCACTTTTCATCATGGAAGGTGATAACCCCCCTACCAACCCCCTTAGGCAACTTAAAACCCGCAGTTCCACAAAAATCCTTCTTGAACCATTTGCTGAACCCGAAAGAGAGCTCAACAGGCGAAGAAAGGCTCTCCATGATTCGGAACCTCAAGGCACTTCCATCAACTTTGATGAAGTCACAACTGACGACGAGTCATCTCATTCCCCACAATCCTCGAGACCATCAACGCTGACAATATGAGCCAACATGGCGAGGAAATTTCGCCACTCCGTGAATAGACCCGCCAATCCCCTAAAGCAAAATCACTCGTGGAATACTCTTCCCTTCTCGCATCCGGATTCACTAGCGCCATTGTCTACCCTTCCGAACAAGTCAATGAGGTATTGCATGCCTCCGACATTTGGCTTATCCAAAATGCATGCCAATTCCATGGGTCCCCAAATAAAACCAATCCACCACATCAAACAATTTTTAAAATTGTTGATGCTATCTATGCCGATGGAGCATCCAAGGAGACATCTAGACTCGTGTTTTTCCCATTTTCTTCGTGGACAAGCTAAGGAGTGGCTCGATAAGCTTCCTCCCAATTCTATTTTCACATGGGAACAACTCACAGCCAAGTTCACCAAGAAGTTCTTCCCCGAAGAACTGCATTAATTAGGAGCAAAATTCTGCACTTCCATCAAACAGATGGAGAATCTATCATTAACTCCTGGAATCGCTACAAAGACCTCATTCAACAAGCCCCACACCATGGCATCGATCTTTGGTTGCTTGTTCAAATCTTCTACGACAATATCTCCCGTAAGGATCAAAAGAGTATTGACTTCCCACCGGCGTGAGGATTTCCAATCTCATCATGAAGAAGGGTGGAACCGCATTGAGGAATACGTTCAGTACCAAGACAACCATTGGAATGAGCCAGTAAACGCAATAAGTATCTCTACTTTCTTGAATGAAGATTCATCATCAGTCGATGATCGGATTAGGAAAGCTCAAGAAAAGCTTGCATACCTCACAAAATCGCCAGAACCGAAAAAGTTATTCAACCCATACCTCATATGCGACATCTGTGGAGGGCCACACGAGGGTGATGAATGTGATGACACACGCCAAGAGAGCGTCTTCCTTTCCAAATATGATATTTATGATGACCCTTCACCTCACATTCTATCAAAACGATGAATGCGACCTGGGGCAATCTTAAATGGAAGACCAAGGAAAAGGGGGTCCGAATACACCATCCGTGACGCCTTTGAAGAAGAACTCTGACAGCTCACCATAGAAGGAACCACACTCTTAAAAGGCCTTGAGGAGTTTATTCAAGAGCAAAGAAATCGAATTAGAGAGTCAATTCACTAATCTCCAAAAAATAAGTGAACCTGGCCCATCCCATCACGATCCAACCTGCGCTATAACTACTCGATCAGGAGTTACCACCAAGGATCCCCCGCATCCCGATCAGAATCCCACCACTAGGGAACCTGTACCAGGAAATGAAGCAATTCCCGAACCTTCTTCAACCCATCACGATCCTCTTCCACAAGCACCAGCGCCTGCCCAGCGACCCACTCTCGCACGGATTCCATATCCCTCTCGTTTGAAGAATCAAAAGGCAGAAGAAGACAATGAGAGAATATTGTCTTATTTAAAACGAGCCTCCGTCAACATACCACTTCTTGACGTATTCTATCACATTCCTAAACATAGCAGATACTTCAAGAGGTTAATATCTAATCGAAAGAGACTTGAAGGGCTGATATCATTAGGAGAAGAATGCTCTACTGTCATCCGTAGAGGCTTGCCCAAGAAAAAGGAAGATCCGTGCGCCACCATCCCTTGTTCGATAGGGGCGCTCTATGAAAAATGCTTTAGCGGATCTTGAGCTAGCATTAACCCGATGCCTCACTCTCTATTCCTCAAACTCGGATATTCGTATCGAAACCAACCGTGATGAGTATTCAATTAGTCGATCGATCAATCAAATATCCCATTGGGGTTTGTGAGAATGTTCTTGTTAGGGTAGGAGAATTTAAGTTCCCGGTTGACTTCGTGATTTTAGAGATGGAAGAAGATAACTCCGTCCCAATAATCCTGGGAAGACCTTTCTTGGCTACAGCCCGTGCCATTATTGATGTTCATGATGGTAAACTCACTTTACGAGTGGGATCCGAGAGCTTAACCTTCGACATCAAGGATTCTATGAGTCACTCATCCCCCCTCGATCACCCGATCTATTTTGTTGAGGAAGTTGATGAATTTGTTGATGACATAGATGACTGCATTGATGAGTATCTATTAAACGAATTCATTAATGATGACAACAACACAATGGATGACAACGAAGAGACTAAGATGGTTGGAGCTGTTTCCTTTTACCCACGTAAGGAGGAAATTGAACCCCTTGAGCTACAAAAGCCAGAAAACAAGCTGAAACCATCAATCAAGGAGCCCCCTACCTTAGAACTAAAAGATCTCCCAAGCCATTTAGAATACGCCTTCCTTCAAGGAAAGGACCAACTCCCTGTCATCATAAGCTCGTCCCTGACCGCTGGACAAAAAGAGAAGCTCTTGGAGGTTTTAAAAGAATACAGGGGAGTAATTGCATGGAGTGTGGCTGACATTAAGGGTATTGATTCTACATTCTGTACTCATAAAATCCTCATGGAAGATGACTACAAACCAACCGTTCAACCACAGAGGAGGGTCAACCCTAACATTAAGGAGGTAGTAAAGAAAGAAGTCATCAAGCTCCTCGATGTCACCTTATCTACCCCATTTCGGATAGCCCATGGGTCACCCACCTGTGGTTCCAAAAAGGAGGGATGACGGTTGTAAAGAATGAAAAGGGTGATTTAGTGCCACAAAGAACGGTTATCGGGTGGCGGTGTGTATCGACTACGTAAGCTAAATGATGCCACCCGAAGACCATTTCCTCCGCCATTCATTGACCAAATGCTCGAAAGGTTGGCCGGCATGAATACTACTTCCTTGATGGTTTTTCGTGATATTTTCAAATTCCCATTGCCCTCAAGATCGTGAAAAACTACGCTCACATGTCCATACGGACGCTTGCCTACAAGCGAATGCCCTTCGGATTATGTAACGCACCCGCCACCTTTCAAATGATGTATGATGGCCATATTCCATGAACTAATTGAGGACAAGATGGAAGTCTTCATGGATGATTTCTCGATTTGGAAACTCTTTCGACCTTTGCCTCTCCAACCTTAGGAAAATGTTGAAACGATGCTAAGAAACTAATTTGGTCCTGAATTGGGAAAATGTCATTTCATGGTGAAAGAAGGAATTGTCTTAGGACATAAAGTCTCCGAAATGGAATTGAGGTCGATAGAGCGAAAATCAAGCGATATCCAAACTCCCTACCCTACCACCGTGAAAGCTATTCGCAGTTTTCTAGGTCATGCGGGTTTTATCAAGGTTTATTAGAGACTTCTCGAAAATTGCCCGCCAATGACCCGCCTTCTTGTTAAGGATGCCCCTTTTGATTTTTCTAAAGAATGCAAAGAAGCATTCAACCGATTAAAGGAAGATCTTACGCAGGCACCTATAATGGTCACCCCAGATTGGTCTCAGCCATTCGAAATTATGTGCGATGCTAGTGATTATGTCAGAGGCGCCAGACTCGGCCAAAGGAAAGAGAAGCATTTTCAACCAATCTACTATGCTAGCAAAACCATGAATGTCGACAAGAAAATTACACAACCATCGAAAAGAGCTTTTAGTCAGTGGTTTTCGCCGACAAGTTCGTGCAATATCTCGTTCTATCCAAGACTGCTGTTTCACCGATCACTCCGCCTTACGCTACTTGTTTTCCAAGCAAGATGCGAAACCCCGACTAATTAGGTGGATTCTATTACTTCAAGAATTCGACATTGAAATTCGAGATAAAAGGGAGTCGAAAATCTTGTCACGATCATTTGTCACGCCTAGAAAACCCCGATCTTGAGAAATTGATCATACCGAGATTCGTGACTTTTTCCCAAGAACGCTAATGGCCATTAAGGAAATTGAGCCATGGTATGCGGATTATGCTAACTATCCGTCCAAAGCAGGTTTTACCAAATCACATGACCAAGCAAGATAAAAGGAAATTCTTCACTACGCTAAAACACTACTTTTGGGATGAGCCCTTCCTATTCCGCTTATGTCCCGATCGATCATTCGACGCTATGGGCCGGAAGAGAGATTGATCGAGTTCGAAGAATGCCATGCGGGACCATCCGGGGACATCACGGATAAATGTCACAAAGACGAAAGGTTTTGATGCCGGATTCTATCGGCCTACTATTTTCCGAGACGCCAAGAGATTAGTTCAAACATGTGATGCATGCCAACGATCGGAAACATCTCTCAAGGGATGAATTACCTTAAATTATATCCAAGTCTCATAAATATTTGATGTTTGGGGTATAGACTTCATGGGACCCTTTCCATCATCCGGAGGAAACGAATACATCCTCGTAGCTATTGATTATGTATCCAAATGGGTAGAGGCTCAAGCCCTTAGGACTAATGATGCGAGGGTAGTTATTCATTTTCTTAAAAACTCTTCGCGATTCGGATTCCCAAGGCATTGATCACGATAGAGGAACCCACTTCGCAATGCTCAAATGGAGAAGGTAATGAAGAAGTATGATGTTCCATAGATTTTCAACGCATATCATCCTCGCACGAATGGACGTAGAAAACACAAATAGGGCAATAAAGCGGATACTTGAAAAACATTCCACCAAAATAGAAAAGATTGGGCATTCAAACCGGATGAGGCACTCATGCGCTCGTAATCGCTACAAAACGCCCATCGAACAACTCCTTTTCGCTTAGTGTATGGGAAAGCGTGCCACCTCCCTATTGAGCTTGAGCAAAAAGCATATTGGGCACTTAAAGCCTGTAACATGGATTATTTGGAAGCAGTAGGGTCAAATCGGTTCTTACAGCTTCAAGAATTGGATGAACTAAGGCTAGAAGCATATGAAACGTCGATCACATACAAAGAAAGGGCAAAAAAATGGCATGATCAACGAATTAAGAGTCCTAAAGAGTTTTGGAAGGAGATAAGGTGCTTCTATATAATTCAAGACCGAGATTATTTCCGGAAAACTTAAATCAAGATGGTATGGACCTTTTCGGTTAAAACCCGATGAGCAATGGAGCAAAGGTACTACTAGACCACGATGGAAGGGAGTTTACAAGAATGGACAACGTGTGAAACATTATCAAATGGATAATAATGAAATGGTAAACGACGAAGATATTGTATTGGAAGAAGGTGACGGTAATGAAGTAACGAGGAACACGACTATGAGTCTAGCTACAAGACTCTTAAATAAAGAAAAGCGCTTCGGGAGGCAACCCATGCTTAATTGTTTGCTTGTTAGTGTCATATATCTTTTATTGATTGTTTATTCTCATGTTTAAATTTGTAAAATGCTTTATTTTGTTTTTAACCTCGCCTTAATTGCATATAAAGGTATTTTACATAAAGGATAAGTGTAGGAGGATTACACACGCTTATAAGAAACGTGAACATGAGAATAACAATTAATTAAAAGATATATTTGTGTGTTTGTTCGAGTCAAATGCTTGTATCGAGTCATAATGGATGTTTTGCGTAAATTTTTCCAGATTCTAAAGATGTAAATTTTCCGTAATTTTTCCGTAAAATCGCACCGCTTTTTGTCGATAACCCGACGGCGTCAGATTGCAACCGACATCGCCAGAAGGAGTAAAACATCGATTACTTTTTCTCGCTTTCGAAGCTACTTATAAATTTTGGAATTTTCCGTGTCTTAATTTTCTTAGAAATTCGTAAACATCCATTCCACAAGCATTATATCCTAGTTTAAATCGAGTCTTATATATTATTACCACCGATTTTACGCGAAGGTTTCGCTTTGTTTTCTTCAAGTGTGTGTGTTTTGTTTATCAAGAAGAAGTTACATAAGATTGAGGAGCTTTTCACGCATACATTCTTCTTGGAAAGGATTTAACCACTACTTCACACACGGATCCTACCGAGCTAATCGGGAGTATTAGTTTCTTCGCTTTTGATTACCTTCTTTATCATAACTTTGATACTTTCGGGAACATTGGGGACAATGTTCGCTTTAAGTGTAGGGAGGAAAATAAACGGAACTTTGAAACTATGCTTATCCTTGATTATTTGCTTTGTCTAATTGCATTTGCGTAATAAACCATGAGAAAATGTCGGTTAGGGTAATTTTGGCACCAAATTTAAAATTTTTCATGACATATAGGAGTGGGCCATTAGTCTTAACAAAAGCGCCTCACGGATAGGAAGTTATATGACTAGCACAAAACCCTTTACCACTTAAATTCCACCAAAATGCGAGGATCGCCTTAGATTAGTAGGAATTGAAGCATTCATCTTCAATGCTTAGAGTGTGAACCGTAGTATATTAGATTCTAGAACTTGTTTTGTGATGCATTCCGAGATCGCTAGTGAGACTACACTTGTGTAGTTAGGAATAACTAAATGATAAGAGGCATTAGGATAACCCTTGTTTGATACCCGTAATATAATTACTTCTTCCACATCGGTTGAGTAATTCCCCACACCTTTGCGTTGTACTCATCTTTAGTACACGATACCCCTAGTTAACCCTCGTAGCCTATCCTTTCGCGGTTCTCGTGATGTTTTGCTTTTCCGAATATCAATGAAGAGCATTGTTTACACCCCACCCCAAATGTACACCCAAATCGCCTTAGCCTACCTTGTATGCACTCACTTTTAGTGCATTATTGTTATCACCCTAAACCCTTAGTTCAATTATCTAATTACTTGCATGAGTTGCTAAGTTGAGTCATATCTTTTGTACACGCTTTGGGACGATTGGGACTCATGGGAAAAGTTAAAGTTTTAAATGACTAAAAGGGAACGCCAATTCCTTTATCTCGTAATAACGCACTCCAAGTGTTTTGATCTTTTCAATTCGGGTCATATTAGTGTTAGAGTAATAAAACTCAAGTGTAGGGATGTGCTATAAATCCTATTATTTTGATGTTATCGTAGAGGATGGTAGAGTAAAAGTGTATGAAAAAAAAAAAAAAAAAAAAAAAAGAAAAAAAAAAAAAAAAAAAAAAAAAAAAAAAAAAAAAAACATACGGCTACCATCCTACATCTATCTTTAAATTTATGTTTGTTTATTTCGCTTATATAGAGTTTAGAGTGTCGAGTCTTGGCTTAGCAACGCCATTCTTCGTATGCATGTAACATAGAGATTTTTGACTTGCCACCACTAAATAGCCTATCCCACCAAACCCTTTGTTTCCTACCGTAAGCCTAACGTTACAACCCTTTAAAGACCTCTTTGATAGTCTTTCCTAGGTGCTTACGCCAAAGCGATGGAGGTTTGATCTATTCTCAAGCCTATGGTAATCTATGTACTAGGACCGGTTAATGAGTGTTTATCTTCCATTTCCAATTTGCTATATTTCATATACACCAGAGATGTGAGTATCCAAACACCCCATGTGAGGTGCTAGTATGTACTTCCGTGCTTGTTATGACTTTTATGGGCTTATATGTGTTGTGGACTGTTTTAAACCAATGCTTCATGACCCTAACTTATAAATTAATTGGTTAAAAGCACATTTGTTTGAGGACAAGCAAATACCAAGTGTAGGGATATTTGATAAGGTTTTAAATGTACCTTTTGAGGGTCGCTTAAGCCCTTATTTGATCACTTTGTATCCGTTATTGCTTAATATCGCTCCTTTTCACTTTTAGGTCTCTTGAAGGCAAACCATTGTAATGGCACTTATTTGGACGAAAAGGCGCGGATATATGAAGAAAATGGCCAAAGTCAAGAATCGAGACACTCAAGTCGCTAAATTACAAGGGACGGCGCCATCGCTAATCATGACGCCGTCGGAGGAATTTGTGACGACACGTAAGAGAAATTGCTAGTTTTTGGAGGACGGCGCCGGCTTTAAAAGAGTAGGTCGTCGCAACTCGCACGGCCTAGATTCAATCCGACGGCGCCGGTTAAAGAGGACGGCGCACAAGCATAAGGTGACGCCGCGCAAGATTAACTTGCCAAGACGAAACCCTAATGACGCGACACGACGGCGCCACAAATCATAAGGTGACGCCGTCGCACATGTAATCTTATATATAGAATCCGAATTTTTCGCTTTAGAGAGTAGTCTTTTGGGTAAACTTTTGAGTAAAACCTAAACCGAACCAAGGTCGTATTTTAGGGTTTTAAACCCTATCTTACACCAAGATAAGTTGTTTACTTCATTAATTTAATTATGTCTTCAATTATTTGTGTGTATGCTTGCATGTTCTCCATGTCCGCTAATTTACTTGTGTGTTTGCTTAGGAATATGAAACTTAATTATTGAATATTGATTGGTTGTTTCTTATCTTAGTTGATTAATGATCTAGTAATGCGATAGGTCATTCGTTGTGTACTTAATGCTTGATTAATCTTTGTGAACCTTAGGTTATAGCACTTTGAGTTGTTGTAAGCTAAACTATCCAAAGAGGCCTTAGAGTTAGAGTTTATCATCCCTTGTGGGTTTTGTAGACGAGACCCTTTGGTAACTTCAAAGAGTAGGGAGAAACGATACCCTACAACTTTAGACACACAACGCAACTAGGAATAAGGACGTGACAATTCAACCACCAATAGAAGATAATTAAGGAGTAGTAAAACCTAAGTAAACACATCTTTAAACTATCATACGAGCACACAATAATTAGACATAGACTACCACCACCTTAGTTTAGATAATTAGATAATAGTAGAGTAATCGGTAGAAATACCAACCCCCAAATCCAAACCCCGAGATTCAGACTTTTCCTTTTCTAAAAACATAAAAGATAAAAATAATCTTCCTCAACCCCAACCTTAGCGTAGTAACTTCTCACTAGCATTCCTATTCCCTAGAGAACGATATCAATTCCCGTGGCTTACCCTAATACTACACTACAACGATTAGGTTCACCGCCTAGGTGTTGAAAAACTTGCTCGACGAAAAGGAAGTTCCTTTGACCCCGAACGCTACTGTAAGCGCGTATCATTGATCCTACCATGCCCGGATTAGAGGAAACCGATGATGAGTTTGCGATGAAGGTATTTTCTCATATTCCAATGAAGATGTTGATTTAACTAACTTGGATGATACGTATGGAGTTCCACAGTCTCCAATCTTAAGGATTCATAAGAATCATCCTACTAATCAAATCATTGGGTCCTTCTACTTCTGGAGTGATGACAAGACACAAAGCTAAGAGTTTTACTAAATCTCATAATGCTTTACTTAGCTTTGTCTACAAACAGAATAGACTGAATCATAAGGACCATCACACCTGGTTATTTACTTGTTTTACCTCTCAAGAAGAACCCAAGAATACTGCTCAAGCCTTAACTAAAGAAAGCTGGGTTGAAGCTATGCAAGAAGAACTTCTTCAATTTAAACTTCAAGAAGTTTGGGTTTTATGTGATCTTCCAGATGGGAAGAAAGTTATTGGAACCAGATGGGTTTTTAGAGTCAAAAGAGATGAAAGAGGTAATGTTATCAAGAATAAGGCAAGGTTAGTAGCACAAGGCTACGCACAAGAGGAAGGAGTAGATTATGATGAAGTGTTTGCTCTGTCGCATCTAATAGAAGCAATTAGAATATTTCTTGCTTTTGCTTCTTATATGGGATTTCAAGTTTATCGATGGATGTTAAGAGTGCCTTTTATATGGAAAGATTACGAGAGGAAGTTTATGTCAAGCAACCTCCTGGTTTTGAAGATCCTAAACACCCAAACAAAGTTTACAAGGTGGTTAAGGCTCTTTATGGTCTTCATCGTGCACCTAGAGCCCGGTATGAGAGGCTCTACATTCTTAGTTCAACATGGATACGTAAGGGAGCTATTGACAAGACTTTGTTTATCAAGAGACAAGAAAGATATCATGTTAGTTCAAGTCTATGTTGATGATATCATCTTTGGGGCTACCAAACAGTCCATGGTTAAGGAGTTTGAGCAAATGATGCGTAAAGAATTTCAAATGAGTTCAATGGGAGAGTTAACTTTCTTTTTGGGACTTTAGGTTAAGTACCAAAGGAAGGAATTTTATCACCAAGACAAGTATATCGACATACTTAAGAAGTTCAATTTTGATGATATAAAGACATTACTACACCTATTAAATCTATCAATTCAATGGGCAAAGATGAAGATGGCCAACCTGTTGAAGTCAAGTTATACGTATCAATGATTAGCTCTCTTATGTATCTTATCGCATCAAGGCCCGATATCATGTTTGCGCTTGTTTATGTGCAAGATATCAAGTCTCACCAAAGATCTCTCACATGAATGCAAAGAAGAGAATCTTTGTTATTTAAAACAACAACCTAAGTTAGGGTTATGGTATCCAAAAGAGTCACCTTTTCACTTAGAAGCTTTTTCGTATAGTGATTATGCAGTGATAATTATGATAAGATCCACCACCTGGAGGATGCCAATATCTTGGAAGAAGGTTAGTGTCCGGCAATGTAAGAAACAAACAATTGCAGCAACATCCTCTCTTCAAGTCGAATATGTAGTCGCTGCAGTCATTGTGGACAAGTTTTGTGGATGCAAAATCAACTCTTGAACTATGGGTTCAATTTCAAAAATACTCCTATCAATATTGATAATGAGAGTACCATTTTTATTGTGAAGAATCCTGTGTATCATTCCAAGACCAAGCACATACAGATTAGGCATCACTTTATCAGAGATTGCTATGAGCACAGCTCATTAATGTGGTTAAGGTTCACACAGATGATAATGTAGTGATTTACTCACCAAAGGCTTTGATGTTTCAAGATTCACTCACTGGTGGTGAGCATTGGCATGATTAACTCTTGAGCTACATTTAGGGGAGGACTATTCAAAGGTTAGTATAGTCCCGTGTATTGTTTGAGGAGGATATTTGTGTATACTTAGTTTATACAAAAGAATTTGGAAAAGTCTTGCTTTTTCCCGAAAGTACGCTGGAAAGTACCGCTTGGGAGAATCGCATACGTGGAAAGCTTCGTTTGTCTTATTAAAGTACTGTTCCAACGGTTATATTGAGGGTAATTAATGCTAACTAATTTTATTTTGGGCGTGATTT